>BLKR01007989.1:0-28043 GCA_011170035.1 Teleogryllus occipitalis
TAGTCAGGAACGATTGATACAGGTTAATCGAGAGATCGAGCAAATGACGCGGCAGATAGAGGGGTTGGTAACAAAGATAGATGATCAAGCTAGAAGTGTCGACAATAAGCTCGAACAGATCCAACAATCCATAATGGCGCAGGTCGGGAACAAATGCGACGAGCTTCGGCAAGAAGTTGCAACGCAGGTCGCGGAATGTAGAAACCTCGTAGAAAAACGACACGCGGACGTTGGGAGCCGAATAGATTCGTTGTCGATGGAATTAGAAAGACAAAACCGGGACCACGGTGTACAATTAAATCAAGTTTGTAGCCAAGTTCATGAAGTTCGTGAAAGGGCGAAACAGGGGCTAGAAGCGGAAACCACCCGAAAATTAAATGAGGTAAAGGAAGAAATTAAGAAGTTAAAAGAAGAAGCTGAGGCGAAAATAGGAGGAGGAGGTCCGTGTAGGGGAGGAAACATTAATATTCCTCATTCCTTAAAATTCTCAGGCCACCCGAACGAAAACCCTAACGCGTTTGTAAAGGCGTTGCAAAATTTCTTTATTTTGTCGAATGTCCGGGAGAGCCATAAGACAATGCTTTTGCATCAAGTTATGGAAGGCAACGCAAAGGCGTGGCTTGAAACATTGAGCCCGTACCCAGGAACATTTGATGAATTTGTAGCTAGATTTCTCGACCGATATTGGGGAAAAGAACAGCAGATGAATTTCAAGATTTCATTAATGAGCTCATATTATCGAAATTCATGTGGCACAATGCGCGACTATGCAGCCCGAAAGATTGCGGCGTTAAAATTATGTTCTCCGCCGGTATCCGACGAAGAAATTATTTGCATTCTAACGCGACATTTCCCGCTCAGCATACAGAATTTGTTAAGAAGCGTGGAAGCTAGAACAGTCGAACGCTTCCAGATATTATTAGGAAATTACGATCTCACGTTCGAGAATACTAGCAAGAATGCAAAGCCCAGCAGTACAAATATTAATGCTATTCATGTAGTTGAAGAAAGCAGCATAAAGGGAAAACAGCAAACAGGCAGCGCGAAGACTGAAAGGGGCGGAAATCGCGATCCGAAACGAGGCGAAGGTTGGCAGGGCAGCGGCCGCGAAGCCACGCCGACGCGAGACGAGAGGCAGCGCGTCAGCTCAAGGTCGCATAAAACGGACACCGGATCGTGCGGCGCGCTCCGAGGGCGGTCGCCGGAGGCAGGAAGAAATCGCGGGGCGCCGGGCGCGACAGGTTCGGGAAACAATGGAAGTTCGATTTGAGACGGGATCCCAGGTCGAACCTAAAATATAACGAAAAGGCGATCCCTGTGATTACGAGTATGGTAGAAGAAACGGAAGAAAGTCAAACTACAAAAGAGGTCGTGGCAAGAACAGCGAAATGTCCCGTAATTCAGATAAAATGTGGGCAAATAGTGAGTCAAGCGCTGATCGATACTGGATCGGTGAAATCGGTGATAGCGGAGGAAACCTATGAAGAATTAGTAAAGGAAAATGTGGAGGTATTGGTACTACCAATGAGTAATACGAACGTAGTAGATGCATGGGGAAAGAAATCGCATCCGATCACGAAGCAGGTGATGGTGGAGATGAAAATTGGCGATAGAAACTATGACGTGATCTGTTTGGTGGTGAAGAAATTGATATATCCTGTTATACTGGGCGTGGATTTTTTGGAAGAGCATGGGGTGATGGTAGACATGGAAAGGCGGCGAGTTGACATCAACGGTAAAAATGTATGGGCGAAGGAAGAGGTAGAAGAGGAGGAGGAAGAGGTCGAGGATGAGGAAGAGGAAAGACAATTGGAGGAAATGGAAATGGGTGTAGTGGGAGAGGAAGAAATAGTGATGAGATTAAGGGAGAAAGTAAATGAGAGGAGTAATATTACCGTTGATCAGAAACGCACGTTGCTTCAAATGTTAACAAGAGTCAAGACCGTGTTTGAAAAGGGAGACAAGCCCGTTAAAGAGTATCAATTTCGAATTGAGGTAACAGATGCGACGCCATTCAAAGCGAAAAACTACCCCATTCCAATTGCGTATAAAGATAAGGTACGGACATTGATTCAGCAGATGTTGGCCGACGGGATTATAAGGAAGGCGGCCACAGCATACACAAATCCTATTCTGGTAGTTAAAAAGAAAGACGGCAGCGTACGATTGTGTTTGGACGCGCGAAGGCTGAACGATGTAACGGTACATTACCGCGACGTGCCGCCCAGAATTAGTGAGATGCTCTTAAATTTCGGCGGTTGCGCATGGTTTACTAATACCGATTTTCGCCACGCGTACTGGCAAATGCAAATCGCCTGGTCAGATCAACAGTATACGGGATTCACGTTTCAGGGAATCACCTATGTGTTCACCCGAGTACCTTTCGGCTTGAAAAATAGCGGCGCAGCCCTACTGCAATGCTTCGACAGAATTTTGCAGCCGATTTTGGAAGAGCGCGCGACATTATATGTCGACGACATGATTATTAAGTCCCGGACGTTCGAAGAGCACTTGAACGATCTTGAGTTTATTTTTCAAGCATTAATTGATAACAATTTGACATTAAACTTAGACAAAACAGAATTTTGTGTAGATAAATTTGATTTTCTGGGATATGAGATCTCAAAAGACGGAATTTGCATGAAGGAGGAAAAGTTAAGGGAAATAGAGAAAATACCCGCGCCACGTAGTGTTCGACAGCTCCGAAGCATGTTGGGAATGTTTAACTATTACAATCGGTTCTGCCCGAATTACGCGGTGATCGTGGCCCCTCTATACGAGCTCTTGAAAAAAAATCACAAGTGGACATGGAGCGAAGATCATGATCTCACTTTCAGGACAATCAAGAAGATGTTCCGTGAAACATGTGTCATTGCTCACCCCGATTTTAGCAAGGAAATGATATTACAAACAGACAGTAGCGCTTATGGGATCGGAGCCATTCTTTATCAAGAGTACGACGGGCAACGCAAGATAATACAATTAGTGAGTAAATCGTTGAAGAAGGCACAGCTGAATTACTCGGTCACAGAGAAAGAAGCTTACGGGATTGTATGGGCGATCATGAAGCTAAGACAATATTTGACGGGCCGTACGTTCGTAATCAGAACCGACCATAAGTCCCTAACGTTTCTGAATAAGTGTCACACGGAGAACGACCGATTAAAACGGTGGATAGTGTGGATGCAACAATTTAGTTTCACCTTGCAATATTGCCCCGGAAGAGAAAACAGACTTCCTGATTTATTAAGTCGTGTAGGTCAAGGAGATGATATGCACAGCAGGGCGTCAAGAGACATCGTAATAGCTCCGATCGAGCTAAATATTCCCGAACAACTCGAGTGGGGCTGGGACAACATGGTGCTGTGGCAAGAGCAAGATGACGACATTCTTGAAGTAAAAAGAATTAAAGAGGGGAGAGGTGATGATTCGCCCTTAAGAAATAGACACGATCAAGATCCGGACCGATGGCGTTTCGTTCAAGGCCTCGTAACCATTAGGGTGCACCATCAACCACCAGTATATCGCATTTGAGTGCCGAGAGGGAAAGTACAAGAGTTAGTGCAATACGTCCACTGCAAAAATGCGCATTACGGGCCACGGAAAAATATTAATTCATATCCGCGAACTATGCTATTGGAAGGGGATGGCGCGCGACGTGCGTCGCATCATCGGGCAATGCCAGACGTGTTTGACGACGAAACATCCTAATCGCAAATACGCAGGCGAAATGCACGCAGTAATACCAAGTCGGCGGAATGAATTACTGGCCATTGACATTTATGGACCGCTGCCAAGAACAACCAACGGAAACAAGTACTTGCTGGTAATGGTTGATGCCTTTTCAAAATTTACGCGGGTCTATCCCCTTAATAAAACTAATGCTGCCAACTGCCTGCGCCAATTGCTAGCACATTTCGAGATAGCGGGAATGTACCGGAAGGTACTGAGTGACCACGGTACACAGTTCACAAGCAATCACTACCGGCAGGCGTTACTAGAACGAGGCGTCACTATAATATACTCAAGCATTCGCCACCCTCAGTCGAATCCATCGGAACGAACGATGAAGGAACTATCTCGTCTATTCCGCACTTACTGTCACGAGCGGCACCATGAATGGAGCTTGTTAATCCCATACATCAATGTGTGGATCAACCGAATACACCACGAGAGCATCGGCGCCACGCCGTGGGAGGTGCACTTCGGGGCTAAACCACCCCACACCCTGGAGATGCTCGACCGAGAAGAGGTCACGGGCGAGCGACCGATGGTCACTGAAGAGCAGGTTCTCCGGAGGCTGACAAGAGCTCATGAAGAAAGAAAGACAAAATGCAAAAGGGAAGTTTATCAGTTTACTGTAGGACAGCAGGTGTATTTGCGGACACCGAAAGTATCTGATCCTCGCCTCAGGATGTTCGCAAAATTCTACAAGTTATTCGAAGGACCGTATGAGGTGCAGCAGATTGTAGCACCCAATGTCGCCCGATTGTTAGACAGCGACGGTGAGCATGTAGGTAACTACAACTTCTACAACCTACGACCAGCATAAGATTTTCCCAAGAAAAATCTTGAAAGGGGAAGAAGGGGGCAATGTGACGTTCGTGGCCCGGCCACAAACCCACAAGGACCCACACAACATCCGGCGTGTTCTAAGAAACATTTGTAAGAATGGAATGTTGATTGGAATGGAGTAGCAGATAGTACAAGAAGAAAAATAAGAAGTAGAAGGAGAAGAAGAAGAAGAGTATGGGGTAAGAGAAGAATTAGAAGAAAAAAAGTTAAGTAAAAGAAGAGGAGAATACGACATTTTTTGACATGGAAGCAGAAGTGGAGGAGACGGATCTAGTAGATGAAATAGAATTAACAATCTGCGACGAAGATGATGAAAACGATGGCAAAGATGGTGAAAAGGGAGTAGAACAGTTTACTGATTGTGAAGCAAACGAAGAAATTACATTTGTGAAGAAAAGAAGAGTAATCTGGCGAAGAAATGGTTCCGTTAACCCTTCTATTGAAGAATATTTTCGGGCAGAAAATATTCTACGAATGTTTTGTGACGTGACGCCAGCCCCAGGTGTGGGCAGGCCCCACATTCATGAACGCATGACTTTGGAAGCCCCGCGCCTGTGGAAGACGCCGTTTCGTGGTTCTCGCACGCCCCTCCCCTCCCCCAGGCGGAGTTGTCGGCGGTGACTGACGGGGTGAGGGGTGAAAGAAAGCGGGGAAGCAGTGAGGGGAAAGGAGGGGAATGGAGTAGGAGGGAGGGCACCGGGAGAGTGCACCGAGGAGTGTGGCAAAAGTCGCTGCCAGGGAGAGCGGCAGGTAGTAAGCGGTGGAAAGTGGAGGCAGAGAGAAGAGGGATGTTAGAGCATTGGGCTTGCACGGTGGTTAGGTGTCTCGAAGAGCGTCGCGAGATAGTGAAAAGGGAACAGACGGAGAGGTGAAGAAGAGTTCTTGAAGTGTTACGGCCGGCGAGTTGGGGCAAACCGCCGAGTGGGGGCATTATGGGGCGTCCGTTGGAGCGGCGCCCAGGCAGCGCGTGCTAGCGCACGGCCTTTCCGAGGACACGGTGGCGATCGACGGACTGTGGAAGGCGGCACGGCAGCGTTCCTGCAACGATAAGTACCCGACGGATATACCGTGTTATGGGTTACAGGTTGTTTGACATTGTTGTGTTGAGGGCGCGGAGAGAGGACTGGATGAGCCGCGACTGCGAAACTGTAGTAGTGAATTCTGTAAATAGGACTGAATTTTGTTAGTTTTTTTTTTTGTTGTTTTGACATTGTTGTGCTGAGGTAGCGGAGAGAGGCCAATGAGCCGCGACTACGGAACTGTAGTAATGAGTTTTGTAAATAGAATTAAGTTTGTTTGTTTTTGTGTTTGATGGGTTACAATTTGTGTGTTGTTAGACAGAGAGGCCTCTCGTCGTTCACGGATGGTGATCTTTTGTAGGTGCTATTGCCAATTAAAAGACGTTCTGTTTTCTGTTTTACAAAAATCTGTACTTTGGTTTTTCATTTCGAATGCGTGGGGGCAACCAGGAAAAGAACTCCGCCCCTCCCGGTCCCCGACTTCCGTCCCTGGAGGTCTCCAAAAGAAATTAGTGTACCTTGTCGACGGACGGCCCCGCGACGCGGACGGCGGACGCCATTTCGCCGCTCGCGCGCACCCCCCCTTACGTCACAAAGGTTACAATATATATATATATCTGTTTCGTATTTGTATAATGAACGTTCCAAACATATTCAATTTTATCTTCTAAAACCTTTTCAGTATATTATTCTCAAGTTGATATACAAATATAACATTTAAGTTCATTCTTACATAAATGAAAGTCGTAACATTTCACGTACGATATTACAACTAGCGTATCTATTATTCATTATCCATGTTGCTCTCTTCTGGTAAATTTGAAGTACATTAACTCTGCTAAACCTGGGTGTACATTTTTGGTACAGTAGGTTATTCCTAGTTTGTTACTTTCTGACCAATTTGAATATTCTCTAATTGTATACAATTTTGTTCGTGGCTCAGACGGTATTTTGTGGGCGGTAAAATCGCGGAAAAGTATATTGTTGCACAAATCATTCTACGAAGTTTTGCAATCTTAGATCTTGGTTTTTGCAAAGATTTTTCCAATTAGGCTAAATATTTTTCTTACCCTACGTAGAAAATATCATGTTTTAGACAGAGCTTAGTTTGAAGAGAAAGTGAAACACGAAATTATAAAAGTAGCGAAAAACATCGCTCATGATTCTGGAAGACGACATCGACTGTAAACTGAAAGAAAATTGTCAAGCAGAGTAACGAGGAGGAATTAATGTCTATCTGAGATATAAAACACAAAGGTAAATAAATTTAAATTAAAAATTCTTTTGAAATCCCTTTCAACAATCTTCATTTTTTACAAGCGTTCGTCATTACGTGAGTGACATACCAAAATTATAAATTAAAAGTTTTCCATGAAGGCGAGTCATGTTGAGATTAGAAATTAACTTCCTGTGAGCGAACATGTTTGTACACTCAGGTCGTTAATGTTTAATCAAATAACAGATTATCGCAGTCACTGATGCCATCAAATTAATGAGAATGTTTTTTTTTCACCCCAATTGTGTAAGAGTCACGTAGTCAGTTTCCAATTCAAATCCAAATCCACATTCATTTTTCTCAAACTTACCTCTCCCAATTGTTAGATCCATTTCGTGTACGCAATCCAGATGTATTACAATTTTTGAATTTTGCATAATGTGTGTTACATTTGCTTGTAAGGTGCACGAGGATCTTCTCCCAAAAGGACGCATTCAAGAATTATCATTTATTTATGAACTCAAAGATTCGTAATTCAAAAGTGTAAAAATTTCATATTCCAAGTTTTTATCGTTTGTTACGTAAGATAAATGAAAGTGTTTAATAAGGAGGAGCACCCAGTGAAGAAACATGGACAATATAGTGACTAAGAGAAGAAATGTACGTCTTTATTAACAACTCTCTTTTGAAAATTGTAATTACGCCACATTTCTGATGGCTGTTTGAAATAAAAATGATCCGTATAACTCATTGCGTATTATTTGTTCTATTTTGCAAGTATTTACGCTAAAAATGAATAGAACATACAAGATACAAAATGTGAGCGTATTTACGAACATTTGGCGACTTCAAAGGCCATTATCTATCTGCATAAATATTTGTATTAATAGTCATGTCTGTTGCGACGGGAGTGGAAGCTAACGTAGTGAGCAATTTGTCTTCATTTAAGACTCCTGTATGACGCAAGAGAGCACTAGAACATCTAAAGAGAGTACCATAAATACGAGTATTTAGCTCTATTTGGCTTTTTACTTCAGAATTTAGATCGTCAACATGTGTTCACAGTCCTGTATATTTTCTGTCAGTTTTACTCTTGAATATTGATGGAAAACTCCTCGATTCTACAACTGTCAAATATCTTAAATTACACTTGAACAGCCTTTGTACCAAAAAAACCAACAAAAGTAAAGAACGAAAAAAATCGCAATGAACGAAAATTGCCATCACCCTTCAGTAGACGGTCGAAACTCTTGCTGTCAACAAAGTGCTGCTATACAAAACCATCATAACTTTTTTTCCAGTTTTTTTTCATCCGGTAGGTTAAATACAGAAATGCAATATTCGAAACAAAAACGATTAGAACATTACGCAGAGCAAGGTGATTTCTTAATTTATAAATACCTAAACTGCGGACGTTATTACGAAAAGACGCCAGTGGTATTTTAGCAAATTAAGTAAATATCCATTAACTAATCAACCTACTTGACAATACCAAACTCATATTCAGACAGAAGGGATAAACATCTTGGACAAGACAAATCGCTCCCCTAATCGCAAATTGAATATACTAGGTAATTACCACATCTGATTCAATGTCATCGTTGTCATCTGAAACTAATTACTGAAGGTTCATTAAGAACTCATCAAGAAAGAGAAATTTGCGTATGTGGTATTTTAATACGTTGTCTCTGGATAGTCGTCTTTTAACAAATTGTTAAAGAAACATTATGTAATGGAAATTTATTATGAAAGAAAGCATATGAAATTGAATGATGTAATTGATTTTGAAAATTGGCCATAGACAACATACATCAAGAGAATTTACAGACAAATGTAAAACAGAATGTGATATTAATTTTTACATCGGATTTTTTACATCGAGTTGGCGATAATTCGCCCCCATTGCGATTGGGCTCTGCAACAGTTTGGGTGCAGCCCGCGTGAGCGCGGCTCGAGGCGAGGAGGGGGCGGGGCTTTAAAAAGCGCCCGGGCGTCGGACACTCGCTCGCTCCGAGTGAAGAAAACCCTCCGCGCTGTGGCCAAGCGGAAAATTGCCTGGCGGGCGGCGCGGGGGGGCGGGGCGCGCAGAGGGAGACGGAGAGAGAGCGAGACGGAGAGTGGCAGAGGGAGAGGGTGCTGTGGCATGGCGGGTCGTGTCGTGGGCGTCGCGCACAGCTGGGTTAATTAGCAACGGGGCGATAGCCGCCGTCGCGCCGGTCGGCCGCAGATTGCGCGGGGGCGGAGGCGATAGGGTCGGGGAGGAGGTTATGGGCTGGGAGCGGAGGAGATGCTGGGGGCGGCGGCGGGGGCGGCGGGGGCGGCGGGGGCGGCGGGGGCGGCGGGGGCGGCGGGGGCGCGCGGGGGGGCGGCGCGGCGGGGGCGGCGGGGGCGGCGGGGGCGGCGGGGGCGGCGGGGGCGGCGGGGGCGGCGGGGGCGGCGAGGGCGGCGGGGCGGCGGGGGCGGCTGGGGCGGCGGGGGCGGCGGGGGCGGCGGGGGCGGCGGGGGCGGCGGGGGCGGCGGTTGGGGGGACAGCAGTGAATGCAGGGCGACCCACCCAGACTCGCCAAGGCGACGTCCGCTAACGCCAAATACATGCACATGAGGCGACGTCGGGCTGTATTTGACACGGGACAAGCAAATTCAACACTATTAGCGGCGACTGCTCTCTTTCGTGTTTTGCATTCTTTGCGTTTCTGCTGAAAAGGCCAACGGTAAAACCTTTAACCTGCGGGTTTGATGTCGTATTTTCTTTTTTTCGTGAACTAACCATCGTTTCTCCATCGTCTTTCGCAGCTCCCATCTCAACGACGATCATTTTTATTTTCCCAAAAAACATTTATTGTACGAAGCAAATTTTGCCCCGTTGGATTGCTTTTATACACTGAAGTTTATACCGATGCTGACAACGAAGGTAAACGCAACGTTAGAAGAAGATTTTTACAGATGAATAAAAAACGGGCACAATTTTCCGGAAGAATATTTCTGACAGGAAAAATGTAAAAGTACACTGATATTTCCAGGAAAGGCTTAGGAAAATTTCGTATGGTTCTTTGCATTATTTTTGCTCCTTGTTTTCGATAATGATGCAACTGTATTAACAAGGAGTTTATGATACCATTGAAGGAGAAGTAAAATATGAATACCTTCCGCTCCCTGCTTTTCCTGCCTTTTACTCATGGTAACATTAATACCAGAAGAATAACAATTATTTTATATCTAATCTTTTTATTTCAATTTTTCAGTAACCGGGGATTCTTGGAAAGTTTTATCAACAACTCCCTGTTTGTGCTGTATGAAATAAAAGAATGGCTGGGGTGTCAGCTGCTTTACTTCTGGTATCAGGATCATAATGAAATTTTTAGTAGAAACAATTTATTTAACAGAAGCGTTTGGAAGCAACTGCCTCCGTTAGACAATGTAGGAGTACTTACAACAAACCGCCGTTTATGACAGATTTTCTAGAACCATGATGCACCGACATTAACTAACTGGAGGATAGAAAAGGATCGAATCAATGTTGGTATTTTAAATGAGAGATTTTACAATTCAGAATTCACACAAAAATAATTTTGTGAATGAAAATGCATTCTCTATTTTTCCACTTTTGTATGCTATCATTTATCTTTTCCGTCTTTCTTCAGTATATTAGTGTTGAAACAAATTTAATAAATGCTGGAAGATATCAAGAGTAATGAGTCCTGCATGCGAAGATGCAATGTATCTAAAGAAAAGAGTGTCCTTAAGGAACAACTTGGAAATTGTTCGTAATATTACTGTAATGCGATGTCAACATGGTGCAGCGGGAAGAAGCAAAGGCAGAGGACGGAGACTTTTTGAAAAGCCAGCCTTGAACTGGCACCGTTTATTGATTGATTATTTGATTGATTGATTGATTGATTGATTGACTGTTCTCTGGCGTGCCAATTGCAAAGCTTATTACCCCCGCTAGTGTAGAGAATGTTTAATATCTTGAGGTGGCGATTTTCTCCCCCATTGGATCCAGTGCCGACAACAGGTTATATCCCATCACGACTTGCAGGTTATATCCCACTAGATTTCTCACACCAGCGAGAACCGCCCCAATCAGGACACCCTCTAAGCTCCTGCCTGATTTCCTGATACGAGTGGTAATGTAGAGCATGTAAGTGTGGGAGTAACGGGAGAGAACAGGGCAAGGAAGAAAAGACTACCGCGGCCGTGGCCCTTTTTTGGGCACTGTTACAAAATTCGAGTGATATAGTGCGAAAAATATACGAAAGACTGCCGATTAGAGAAGCCGTGTGCTGAAATTCTCATTTTTTGGCTAAATTTGACATCGCTAAGTAAATAGTTTTGAAACTGTAACATTTTTTTTAAACAAATTGTAATCATTTATTCATTTCAATTCACGAATAATCACAATTTGTTAAAAACATTTATACTGACAAAACTGATTGTCTTAAAATTTCATTTGGAAACTTTATCAAGAAAACGTGTTACAGACAGCCATAATTTAAGTGATAAAATAGTTTTGGAAATCTGCCATCGTCGCGACCCGCACATTAGAACCTCGCGGGAGAGCCGTTGCGGAGTCACCAACAATGCTGGCACTGAGCTAAACTCAGCCGAAAGGGCACCGTCGTCTCCACCCTCATGCTGGAGGGAGTGGCCACTGCACCGCGTGCTGGCGTTAATACAGCTTATCTCCTTCGCGAAGACTTAACTACGTCGCTTTATTGGCCATGAAAACGCCAAGGAGGAAATCAATTGGAAAAATTAAAACATCCCTGGAGCGGAAGCGTCAACAACCTCCCCACTCGGTCCAGGCGACGCTGACGGTGCAATCTGCAGCTTAGGAGGAATGTTCACGCTGCACAGAGGAAGTCGTTAACGAGAGCATTAGCTGAGGCAAGATTATAAACTTCGCAATGAAACTTTTCGCAGTAAATTGAAGGCTTAAAATGCCATGCTACTCCCCTCCTGAAAGTACAGAAACTATATAAACAGCTATATATTTGTCTTTATATTTTTTTTTAAGATCAGACAAACAAAATTAAATGCAGCTGGATCTAATGCAATCTGTCACAATGTTGCATGAGTTATTCGCTTTGAGATTAACTGTCATTAAACGCATAGTCAGGAAATAATGCAGAGAAAACATGTTGTACAAACGATCTCTCTCTTTTCTCCCCTTCTCAACCTTATCTCTCTCCGTCTCTCTTTCTTTCTTTTCTCTCGTTCCCCATCCCTAACTGCATCTCAACCTCCCAAAGTTTTTTTCCATTCCTCCCAATTTCTTCGTGTCTCCCTCTAACTGCAGATGCCCGAATACGTACTTCAGGCACGCGTACATTACGATTCTATTTAAATTGACTCCATGATACAGAATTTATAAAAAAAATATATACGCTAGTTACGTGTAAGAGCTTGATTTTATCCTCTGAAAAATATGTTCAGTCTGCAGTGGTTCCTCCTCCCAGCGAAATGATCCCAAAAGTCAAGTATGTATATTTCTCACGCTCTCGTATTTTTAGCGGGAGCGGAGGCATATTGATGAAGTTTACATTGATTCCAGCCGTCGAGTGCGCGCGCATTGACTATGCAGAAGAAACAGCGCTATGCGACCAGAGCGTAAACGCAGATGCGCGAGGCCGTCCATGTAAATCGTCGTAACAAAACAACGCACGCACTGGCACAGCAAACGCGGCGGACGGCGCGACCTCGTCGCCTAGGTCCTTCAACGCAGAGTTCTCCCGTGTGAGACGGTGCTCGCCAACGACTGTTGCCACTACACCTCACCAAAAGGTCCCTGAGCTCCAGTCTCAAAGACCGCGGGTATTCGACACTAGGTAGATGGTTAGATCACATTCAGCTGCTGTCTAGCTGGCAATTCTATCTGCTGGCGGCTCTGATTGAAAGCTTTTTAGGGTCCGAATCAATATCAGCTAAATGGCGGAGTATTACATACAAAAATGAACCTCATACCGCGCGCGATCTTTAATTCCTTATCCTTTTTCTCTCATCTCTCCCACGTACATTTACCTACCCTACTGCGCGAGGGGAAAACGTTTTGAAGCACGGAGCTGGTCCCGCCTGGGCAGTGATTGAAGCCTAGAGCTTGCCCCGGTTGGACGGTTATCCGCTAGCACAGATACCAGAAGGTGAAAATCCAGTAAGATACCGACGCTTTGTGCGGAATCTCACGTTTAACTGGAGGGAAACACAGCTACCTCACGGGAAATAACATGTACTACACTTACGGAATAATTGTCATAGAAATTGACGGGTTTGGTAACGAAGCAATTAATTAAAATTGAGGACTATTAATACTTGGGAAATGTTTCTTCCTATTGGCTTGTAAAAGAACAAAATGCGGTAAAAATAATGAACACATGACTCACATTATCTCTGCACAAATTTCAGTTTTTAACATCTATTGTTAACCCATTAAGGAGTTTGTGATTCAAATTCTATGACGGTTTGCGTTTTTGTCAGCAGTTAACCATAAAAGTATTAATAAAGATGGAGTATTTATTGTAAATAGGGATTTTTTTCTATTTTGTTAGCAAATGCACAGTTCTCATCCTAATAAAAGTGTTTGTTATCTTGTCCATCTTACGCTCCATTTGTTAATCGTCGAAGGACAGAAATGAACAAACCCCTTGAGGTGGAGGTCTGCAACGATCCATTTTTCTGCTATTTGCCTGTTGTTGGGATAAGTCGCTTTCTTCGTGAGGCGGTAGGTAGAGAGGTCGCAATATATTCGGTGTGCATCCAGAAAGTTTCTCTAGATCATGAACAAAAAAAATCATCAGACAACTTTATTGAAGATGCAGCTTGTTGCATTATTTTTCCACATAATTACCAGCAGAATCTAGACCTTTGTCAGACCGTGAAATAAAAATGTATCGTAGAAGTCTGCCAGTATTTGCGAGCAATCTGCAAATCCGTGTCACTATGATTGGCGTAATGCTCATCGGGCAGAAATTTCTTGAGTTGTAAGCGACGCGGGTTTTTAAGAGGCGGTATTGGCTTCCCGCACGACAACGCTATGGCCCATATGGCTTGGCTCACATCTTAAGCAGCAGTTCTGCTGAGAGGTATTATACCGTACACTCAATAGTTCGCATCAAGCCTCCTATCTTATTGATTGAGAGTGATTCCAGGCTCGTCAACTATTGAGGTCATTAGTCCCGTAAGTGTGGAAGATGTTCTTTTTCATCTGGAGGTAGTGATGATCTTCCCCCGCTGGATGGCGGGGTCCGGCGCCGACCTACCGTCGACTACCCGTGTTTTCCAAAACCAGGTATCTCCCCCCAGCGGGGCATCGCCCCAGCCATAACAAGCTCTAAGCCCCCGACCGGTCTCCCGGTATGTGTGGTAGTGTGGTGCATGTTAGTGTAAGTGTGTGTATAAGAGGTGAGGATAGGACAAAAAAGAGGAAGGAAAGTTTGTTAGGGTATTGCTTTTTTCAATCAACATATGATGAAAAAATTTAATATAACGAAGTTTCCCTTGTGAGATTTCACGGTGATTAGTAGGCAACAAATCATTCATTAATGTTTTCGCACCAAGGGAAGCTAGTGCGCTACCTATGAGCAACCTAAGGCTTGTCAAGGAGGTATACAGGATGGGAAAATGATACATCTGATGCAAAGTTAGCACTGGAATGTGGCTTTGTCTTGAATGCATGATGTGTATCCAGATTATATCTATTTTTTGGTCCAATAATTAACTATTATACAGCAGATAATTTGAGAATGATATAACCAATAATAACAAAGTTTTTAATAACAATATCAGTAAATACATATTATATTCGAGTGACGAATTTTGAGAAGTTTTTCTCGTAAATTGAGCTCGCCTTTGGAATTTGTAACTGATGTAACTCCTAGGTTTAGTATCTCATTTTTTTCATTCGGTCTCTTCATGAGAATTTTGTGAGGTGCAAAACAGTCGTGCGGCAGATTTTTTCAGTATTCATTCATTGCACCTGTCTGCCATTCAGACATGCTTCCATCACCATTCACTAAGAATGCTCCGTCTTTTGATGTGCAGATTTATCCAGCTCGTTTCTGAAAGTCACGTGTACTGCGGAGCTTCTTTCACCACAAAAGAAGTCATAAATGTAAGAGAAAAAAAGAGTTTGAAATGTGGGACAAATATATCTGTCGCTACACCTCATAATTACGATCACTAGAAATTTCCTCTCGTCGCGTCCAGGAAATTCAAGTTCTGATGTAGGCGAATGTCTGAAGTTAGGAGGTCGTCGGAGGTAGCTCCTATTGTATTTTCCGGCGTTTTCTTTCATGTAAATGACCCCGTTCGCATGAATAACGCATATCGAGAGGACAGCAACATTTCCCTCTGAAAAAAGCAGTCGGTCCGAGAGGGCACTTCGAGACTTCTCATCCAAGAAGCATCACAAAAGCTGATTGAAGAAGTTCCTTTGCATAAGATAATAAAGAGACCAAAAGAAGGGGCAGAAATATAACGAATACATGCTGAGAAAATATAATTTTAGCTTTGAAATGCAAACAAAATATAATTTCCTTTCTAAAAATATTTCTCACAAAATTAAAACAGTGTTATGTTTATAAACATGTTATAAACATGATTATAACATTGTTTATAAACATGATTATAACATTGTTTATAAACATGATTATAACATTGTTTATAAACATGATTATAGCATTGTTTATAAACATGATTATAACATTGTTTATAAACATGATTATAACATTACTTGTAAACATGATTATAACATTACTTGTAAACATGATTATAACATTACTTCTAAACATGATTATAACATTACTTGTAAACATGATTATAACATTACTTGTAAACATGATTATAACATTACTTGTAAACATGATTATAACATTACTTGTAAATATGATTATAACATTACTTGTAAACATGATTATAACATTACTTATAAAAATGATTATAACATTACTTAAAAACATGTATATAACATTACCGTTATGTTATAAGCATCTTTATTTTTCAAGTTCACAAAGGTTGTTTGAGTTAATACTAATTTACATGAATAATGACTTGACAATTCACTGAGTTCTTCTGTCATAAATGTATCTTCTACCTTTTCGTCGAGATCTCGCAAAATATCACTTCACATCAAATCCTAACGTAGAAGATTCAATTCCACGAATGTTAGGAGATTTTCCTGACGTCATTGTTTTATTACTTAGCTTCATTTATTTTTTAGACTTATTTCATACTACTTTGCACTAATAAGGAGTCCAAAAACGGGGCAGAAGAATAGCAATATATGCTTATAACATAATACATACAGATCACTCATAACATAAACGTTATATCGTAGAAAAAATCAATTAAAATAAATTTACTTTTTTGAAGTGAAGTTCATGAAGTTCTCACACATATATCGCTCACAAACAAGTCTACTCCATTTTCTTTGAGTTCTCGCAAAATATACCCCGAAACAACAAATTCTCATTAAAGGTTGACAAAGGAATTGTGGGAATTCCATGAGTTTTACGAGGTTTTCTATCGCTTTTGTTCATTTATTTTTGAAGTTAACTTTAGTCTACCGTGCACTAACAATTAGCTTCACGCAACTGCGAAGGTAATAAGAACGCAATTGGGTATTGGCTGAGATTTGTCTCTTAGAAAAATGTTCGTAAAGAATAGATGAATATTTTCCTCTTTTTTGAAAGAGGTGAACCTACCAGAGAACTAAAAGTTTAAAATGAATAAACAAAATGAAAAAAACTAAATATTTAAGAAGTATTAAATAAAATGTACACTGTCAGAAATGTCATTAAATCTAATGTTGATTAATGTATTAATGTACATAGAACGTAATGTAACTGTACATTAAAAAGAGTTTAATATATTTGTACATGAAATCTATCTCATTACCTCTCATCATTCATATCCTACATTCGAAATCGTCAGTCCATCAAGATACCCTACAGCTTTGACTATTGTATCTTAATGTACATGAGTACATTAAATACATAGTACATAAATTTAATGTACATGAGTACGTTAAATTTAATGGGCGTTCATGATAATTACTTTAATATACATTTCATTAAAGTGATGTAGTTTCTGACAATGTAAAAATGATTTATTAAAATGTCTATCATCATAACAAAAATAAATACGATGAACCAGATGACATACTTCTTTGGTGCTGTTAATCTTCTAAAATGTTTTAGCTGCATTCAATGGACGTCGTGGAAAACTGCCAACGACCAATTGTCGAATATAAGATAAACAAGCTGAAAATTATGATCAGGGGAGTCAAAGTAAAAGGAAGGTGATTATCTTTTCGACTAATTTATTCGTAATATTTTTCCCACAATATACCCAATGAAAAATGAAACATTTTTTCAGCATCAAAAGATCTAATTTACTTTTGAAAGTGAAACCAGTTATCAAACAGGTAACATAAACTGATAGAAACAATATAAATAATATTTGCCACACATACTCTATTTCATGTGCTACGGTTGAATTAATGACCGTTAAAAGTAGCAATTTCTCTGCAGAACAACATCAAATATTTTAGAAAGCCATTAATAAAAGTTTATTTTTGTTTCAGAGTAGGCATAGTGTGCTAAAAGGTTTTCCAAGTCATTTTTTAACACTAGTGCTAAAAGCGATACCAAGCTTTACTGTTCAGATAAATCGTCTGAGCACATTAGCTACTGCTGACCTTCATGTATCATTAAGTGATTTCTATACTTTTCTTTTTCTAGGGCTTTTATCCACGAAAGCTGGTTACGCTGTACGTCCCGATGGAACGCATATTCGACCATACACTACACACAGACAACTTGCTTCTCTAATCCTGGGTCAGCAAACGCGAGGCTCTCCGCGATTTGTATACTTAAATTAAATAAAGTAAAAGTCAGTAAAGCTGTCTAAAAATTTGTAAGTCACACGTGGCAAGGTTGATTTTATTATGCGATAAGATAAATGTGACTTTCATCACTCATATTATAAATAAATATTCTCCACTTACGAGATAGTTTTCTTACACAGATCCAACAGGTTGCATATCTCACCTGAAAAAGAACACAAAAACACATTAGAATATTAGTATTTGCAAAGCAAAATGTATTACAATTCTCATAAATACGTCCAGCAGAAAGAATTAAATTGTATATTTAATATATAAAGAGAAATTTGAATGCTCTCGTCATAATAACAGTGAAGTATGTAATATTGTTTCCGATTGTCACCTTTAGGGGTGGTTGAAGGCCTATTTGAATTCTTGGGGAGAGGATATATTTTAATTTAAAAGTGTGTCATTAATTTTACAATTCAATATGTAATATCATATTTTTAATTATCTTGATTTGGATTTGATCCTAATATCTCTTCCTGGTCTCAGTGGATTCTAATATATTATAAAACAATGAGATATTATTGTAAAACCGATTTATTTTATTTTTATTTTATTTTATTTCTTTTACGTCAAAAAGCAGTTAAAACAGTTAATAATAATGCTCTTATTCATTGGTAAGTCAAAGACATCATCCACGCACGTTTTGTTGAGTGCGGAGGATGGGGATACGTTATTTCGTGGGGATGATATCAAAACTATCGCTCGTTTTTCATGCAAATGGAGTCTATAACACGGAGCGACCATTTATCGATTTCAAATGTCAACATCGTTCGTTGCCATATTTTATTTATAATCAAATTAATATTCTTATAAGATCGGTAATAGGGATTCCGGTGCTCAAAAAAACGTGTGCCTATTATGAGGTTGCGGGCTAGACATAATTCATAATCTCACTTTTTGTGTAAGCATTTTGTTTATAATCAACATACGTAAACGCAATATGTAGTTTTTTTATATTAGGAGTATAGAAATATGAAAGATTAATTTGAATGTACAGAATTTTGACTCCTTTGTTCTGGATTCTGTTGTTGCCTGTGATAATTTACAAAATGAAGATGAGATTTATGACGAAAATTAATAAATAGAGTAAATGCCTCGACGGTTTTTTATACAGTAATCAAGTAAACCTTTTCACGAAAAACTAGTGGTTCACGAAAAACTAACACAATCTTGGTAGAGCCTTAAAAATAGTAGTACACAATATTTAACACGTATCAACGAAGATGGAATTTTAATTAAAAAATATAATTACGTTAAGTAAAATTGATAGAAAATACCTATCAATCATCAACAATTCATGGCATCAATCTCACTTTTCCCCGACCAACAAAATCTTATCACTATTCCATTTTGTCCACGATATCAGGAAAGTGGCAACCATGCAGAGTATTCCAATATACGCCGAAGGCAATCATTAATAATGGAGCAGAACATCTGCGTGGCTGATGGCTCCTTTGACGCAGGCCGGTCATGTCGCCGGGCATATGCCCGCATGCGCCGTCAAAGCGGACCCGGCGGAGCGCCCCAAGTCAGGCCGTTTCAAACCCGGTGGTGCGGCAGGGAGTAGGTCATCCAACGGTTGAGAGGGACTAATAAAGCCTCCCCGCCACACGCTCTGGCGGCGTGTTTTTGCAACTTTTAGTGCTTATCAATTTTTATGTTGCTAAATTATACTACTAGAGCGCTCCAAAGCGACAAACAGTGGTTATATGAGCAATGCTTTTTTCTATAGGAAGAAGCAAAACCGTTAGAACTTAGCTGCTTATGCCCCGTCATCTTTGGTGCGCACCAACCACCGTTCGCTATACACCGGCCTCTCCCTCCAACTTACCACAGGCATATAGCAGCTAAGCTCGGTTCGAACCGACGCATGTTATATGTACACCCTGGCCAGGAGTATACACTACCTTAGTGATCACGGTTAAATCGACATATGGCATTCAGGAATGAGAAAACATGCTTAAATGTTTCGTTTAGGATGTTTACG
Organism: Teleogryllus occipitalis; assembly: GCA_011170035.1. NCBI lineage: Eukaryota > Metazoa > Arthropoda > Insecta > Orthoptera > Gryllidae > Teleogryllus > Teleogryllus occipitalis. The sequence continues at coordinate 19,686 of BLKR01007989.1, forward strand.
TCTATGGAAGAAATGAAATTTGCATTAAATGTACAAAATATCACACAACAATAAACAACATCCCCAATTGATCACACCTTTAAGGCCTGAGACCTTTAATTGAGGACCATGGCAGTTAATGGGTTAGCGGGGTCGAAACAGCAATGTCGGAATAGCAATGTCGGAATAGCAATGTCGGAATAGCAATGTCGGAATAGCAATGTCGGAATAGCAATGTCGGAATAGCAATGTCGGAATAGCAATGTCGGAATAGCAATGTCGGAATAGCAATGTCGGAATAGCAATGTCGGAATAGCAATGTCGGAATAGCAGTGTCGGAATAGCAGTGTCGGAATAGCAGTGTCGGAATAGCAGTCTCGGAATAGCAGTCTCGGAATAGCAGTCTCGGAATAGCAGTCTCGGAATAGCAGTCTCGGAATAGCAGTCTCGGAATAACAGTTTCGGAATAGCAGTCTCGGAATAGCGGTCTCGGAATAGCAGTCTCGGAATAGCAGTCTCGGAATAGCAGTCTCGGAATAGCAGTCTCGGAATAGCAGTCTCGGAATAGCAGTCTCGGAATAGCAGCCTCGGAATAGCAGTCTCGGAATAGAAGTCTCGGAATAGCAGTCTCGGAATAGCAGTCTCGGAATAACAGTTTCGGAATAGCAGTCTCGGAATAGCGGTCTCGGAATAGCAGTCTCGGAATAGCAGTCTCGGAATAGCAGTCTCGGAATAGCAGTCTCGGAATAGCAGTCTCGGAATAGCAGTCTCGGAATAGCAGTGTCGGAATAGCAGTGTCGGAATTAGGGCCCGGAATAGGAGAATGGAATAACGGAACGGAGTAGGAGAATGAAAGAGCGGAACGGAATATCGAAAGGGAATAGCGGAACGAAATAAAGAAGTTGGGATAGCAATATAGGAAATGCAGTGTGGGAAATTTAGGGTACACGTCTCTGGTACGTCCGATATTAGAATTTGGCTCCATATGTTGGGACCCTTATCGATTAGGGCAAATAAAATCTCTCGAGAAAGTACAAAAATATGCTGCAAAATTTGTTAGGAGAGGGCGTTCAAATTCTGAATTTATATCGTGGGAACCTTTGGAAAAACGCAGAGAGAAATCGCGTCTTTGTGCATTATTCAAATCAATAAGAGGGGATCGTCCGTGGGGTGAAGTACGGGAAAGACTATCCAAACCAACTTACGTCGCGCGGAAGGATCATGGTTTCAAAATTCGGCGAAGAAAACAGAGAACAGATGTAGGTAAATTCTCATTTGTAAAAAGAACGATACAAAATTGGAACAAATTACCTGCAGCAGTGCTGGAGACTTTCCCTCAGAATGTCAAACATTTTAAAATTAGACTAAGTAAATATGGTTAATAGATTATTTTTGTAAAATTGTATTTGGTAACATGTAAATATTTTAATGTTGTTTGATGCTTGTTTTGGGTATGTTTAGTAATTCCTTAGAAAACATTACCACCGGAAGTATTCTATGTAATCCTAAGTAGCTAAATAAGTATACTATTCTATTCTAAATGCGGGGTCGGAATAGTCGTCTAAAAAGAGGTTTCATGAAAGTGGAATCGGAAAAGCGGACGCGGAGGATCATGGTTGAAGAAGCGCGGTCGGTGGAGAGGGTGGGAGAGGAGCGAGGTCCAGGAAGCTTCATTTATCCGAATGAAGGGCGTAGGAACGGTGACAGAGCTGACGCCGTTGGTTGAAGAGGACGTGGAGCGGGGGAGGCCAGAAGTGGGAACGGGTGGCCGGAGCAGCGTCTGAAATTACACCGCGTGCACGCTGCATGCATACACCTGCCATCCTTCATTCGGGCGGGCGGGCAGGCGCGGGTGCGGGCGGTCGCGCGAAGAGGGGCGAGCGTGCAGGCAAGCGTACAGGCAAGCGTACAGGCAAGCGTACAGGCAAGCGTGCAGGCAAGCGTGCAGGCAAGCGGGCAGGCAAGCGGGCAGGCAAGCGGGCAGGCAAGCGGGCAGGCAAGCGGGCAGGCAAGCGGGCAGGCAAGCGGGCAGGCAAGCGGGCAGGCAAGCGGGCAGGCAAGCAGGCAGGCAAGCGGGCGAGCAAGCGGGCAGGCAAGCGGGCGAGGGGCGGTCGGGCGGGCTGGAGGGCGGGCGGGCGGGCGGGCTCGAGGGCGGGCGGGCGGGCGCGGGCGCGGGTGGGCGGGGGCGGGCTGGCGGGGGTGGGCGGGCGGGCGGGCGGTTGCCTGTGTGACGGTCGTGCGGAGCCTTTGTCGCCGCCGGTCGGGGGCGGGGGTCGAGGCCGAGGTAGTTGGAACGCTAAGAGCGCTCAAAGGCTTTGGTCCACAGCACTATAGCAATCGCCCATACGAAGCTAACAGGCAAGGCAATCTTAGTGAAAATCACAAGGATATATTTACATATCACACTGAGAAGAGTTATTCTAAAATGTGAAATATTTGCGGGAAGAATATTCTATTTTCGTCATGTAGATTTTTAATGAATTTTGGTTATAATTTTAAAATTATTAAATGGATATTTTGTCACTCTTATTTGTAATAATACAGTGTATTGGGTAAATTTTGGCCTATAATTAATTGATTCCCGTGATACTGTGCGGTCAAAGAGAGTTTCATTTAGATAAGAGACCCTTTACTTTGCAGTCTCGAGAAGTCATTAACGTCATTTTTGAACCAACAGAGCACTGCAATTATGACTGCCGGCTGGCAGAATAACGTACTCACAGCCTATGTCGGAAGCTATCGCAGAGCCGCCCTCAATACAGAACTGTCGTAATATGCATCGAAATTCCGAAATTAATAAATTTTCGTTATTCATTATATTATTCCAAGAAACTAGATTATTCTTCAATGAGTTTTAGGAATACTTTCAGCAATTTTCTCACTTTAAGCACGCCTTTTCTGAACGTGGTATGAGTAAAATACGAAAAATCGTCAAGAAACTAATGTGCAGTAACGAAACGTTTCTCAGCAAAAAGAGAAAGAAACTCTTATTTGCAACTCGTATTTAACGGATTTAACGCCCCGAATACATACTAGCTGGAAGACCACTGTGCAATCTTGGTTGGTGGACTGTTACATTGGAAATATATGTTAAACACGAGTCGAAAAAAAATTAAATTATTCAAAAAATGCTTATCTAACATATGGCAGTATGTATAACGTTGGATTCGTCTTATTACACTCGTCATGATTGACTAAAAATATATGTGTAATTTGAAAAAACATAGTTACTTCAATAATTTGAAAAAACATAGTTACTTCAATATCTCTGAAAATACAAGTGATAAAATCGAAACGAATATATTCATCAATTAGCCCCATTCCCCCATGCACTTTCGTGAAAACTGCATTGCAATAACTTTAACCGTTTAAAAATTACAGGAATTGATAAAGTTACGTGACTCACTCTGCATATACAGTTATCTCAGGATGGAAGTTTGTTACAATTACTCTGAAATAACTAGTACAAATGTACATACACATTGGTATCCCAAATATGAATAAATTTATTGGAGAACATCTTCAAAACAGGGCGATGGGACTTGTTCGCTTCGTTGCTACCACGATAGTTTGAAAAAAAATTTAACATTTGTGATATTGTTTTCTCATCGAAAGCACTAGTTTTGGATGCGAGTTTGCAATAGAAATTTTATTGCTAGCAATGAGGGATCTTCTCCTTCCGGGACTGGACGGACTCTGTCTGGGTAGAAACAGTTGAGACAGTGGGTATGATTGTTCATTTCTTTCATTTCTTACAATTCATTCCAGATGAATGACAGAAAATACTTTAAACGTCGGACCACAGACCGTGCGCGATGTTCACTTCTCTTATCTTTAAGACCTAATGTTGGAGCAGGATCAATGGTTGAAACCTATGGTTGATCCTGACAATACTGCTAGGTCGAATATGAGTCCTTGTGACGCTATTGGAAAGAAAGTAAAGAATTGCTTTTTAGAATTTTTATTGCTGCTAGACGCCGTTAGTTTAGGAATAGCATCGTTATAAATCAAGTTACAAGAGTCTATAGGTCCATTAATTCTAGGGCTCGTAATTCTAAATACGTGGATATGGATTCCATTTCCGATTATGCTTGCAATTTCCGTTGTCTACCGAGAATTGTGATAACAACGACAGAGCCATTTGAATTTAATGGGAAGCAAAGAGAAATTCTATCACGACAATCAAACGGTATCGTGAACTGGTCTAATACGCTGACTACATATCACTGCCCAAACACGCCCACTGGCAGGAATATCCTCCATTTCTGAATATCCGCCCTCACGCAAGAGGTACACGAGCACAATGCAAGAGCATCGTAATGAAAATATGCTTTAAAGTATCGCTGAAATTTCACGTGTAATTAAATTAGTGTATATTTTTGCCACATATTTTGCGATGGCGTTAGGTCGGCGTATGCGCACCACGTGTGTGCTGGAGGGGGGGGCGTGCATTTGGGGCACAAAGCGACCCCCCACTCCACACCACCAGCACATTGCAGCGTGCTGGTGCTGCATTTTCTTTTTTTTTTCTGAACGTGCACGCGCATGCTACGGCAAAGAGAGATAGAGTGGCCTTTGCGAACGATCCCGGGCAAAAGCCTTTATTATACCGGCCTCCTGCCCACAATCATCCGTCCACAACGCACTCCTGGTCCATCCTATACAAAGGATGGGATAGAAAATTTACATAATGTGTGTGTATGTGTAACACAAAAAGAACCGTGTATTTGCGTTGCATAGAAACGAAAACTATTTTTAGAAATCTCCTTCAAAGTTATACGAAAAAAAAAACGTCTTATTTCAATAAAATATTCCTTTTTGGAAAAAATATAGTATTTATTTTCAAAAACAGTGGAAAACAATTTTGTGTATGACGTATAGCAAAGAACTTCTATCTGTGCACGTACTCTTGAGTTCTGGAATAACGGAATCACATTCATACTATTGTGCCAATTTCAATTTTGTTTAACTCTGTAACAAGGAGCGCGTTGTCAGCAAAATTTGATGACAGAAAAAATTGTAGCCATTTTGAGAAAATAATTGTTTTAAAATTTTCTATATTTCACGCAAAATTACACAAAAGTCTAAATTTCGAAAAATTATTCATGACCTCATATAAAGACCAAAATAATCTTTTCAAAATTCAAGGATCGCGACAGTCAGATGTATTAAAGTATAACAGTTTTGATGAAAATCCTGCCTACGGTTTAGTCGCTAACATAATCCACAAAAAGGTGTTTTTCGGTACCAAGCAACCACAAATCGTGGATTCTCACTCTACAACGTGTAAGAGGAAGTAATTTACCAGTTATAGGAAAATATTATTAATTAATTAAAATATAATTACCGAGGTCCGGCAATATGAGTTTCTTCCTGTGCAAAAATTGTCCGCATCATAACAATACTTTCTCTTAACTGCGTAGGCAGTATAGTAAGTAGAGGAGAAAGTAAATATGACCGTCTTATCCAAAACATTTAAGTAGCAACGGGACAACACAGATTTTACGATTCATTTTTGAGAAACGTTTGAAAATGTCTTTGAAGGTTCATGTAAAGTACCCTAAAATATCAATACATCCGTGTCAAATTCAAGGGATCCCAACGTCACCCAGATTGAAGGGTGTATTGATTTTTGTGAAAATCCTGCCGACGGTTCTTAATAGCCATGAACACCGTTCATCTAAAATTACTCGTGCATACTGAGAAGGGCTCCCAGAAAATGCTTCATTTAAATAGATTGAACCTACACATCTTTTAAATTCTCACTGTTTGAAACTTACTGGTTGTGTCAGTATTGGTAGTACATTGTGACATATTGTATTGGAGTGAACTGAATCTCTTATTGCAATAGATGCTACTTCATTTGATGACACTACATGCCCTGTCTATGAGTGATTTGTCCTATCTACGAGTAATTTTCACTCTTATTATAAATCTGGATTGAGAACTCTTATTTCAAAGATATCTAATCCATTACATGTAAAAAATTTTTGCCCATTTGTCAAGTTATAATTTTTATCCGTGCTTTGGAAAATACCTGTACCTGTCAAGCCTTGGATAATTTCAGTCAAATTAGAACTATTCATCCTCTGGTATCTGGATTTCCTTTTTGTTCTAGTATCTCTTCAGCAAATTGTGAACGATCTTGTTTTTCTCAAATTACTGGGGTAACCTTACAGTGGTAGACTCTCTGTTCTACTCTAAAGCTTGTATGTCAAATCACGGCATTTTCATCAAAACGCTTTGTCATTATGCACTCCCAGGCCAAGCATTACTTTTGTTGCCATTTCGATTATCGTTATTAAGTGGTTTAGTGTGCTAGAAACGGTTTAAGCAGAATATTGAATTCGCTTTAAAATCTTATTAGTTAAGCCAGGGCTTAATTTTTTGTTCAACATTCTTCAATGTGTATGAAGTTTATTTGGTAAGACTAAACACTTAATATAATAATATCTAAAGCCGATGGAAAAAATAATATGACACTTTCATTCTTCTGATACAGTTATGGCAGTTAACGTTCTAAATATTGAATTGGGGTTGATACAAGTTTGTCAACTGCTAACAGTCAAATTCCAAAATGTGCAAAAACCGCCTTTCTTGTTGTTGCTCAATCAAAGCGTTTATAGTTGACACTAGTTAGTGGACATTCATTGATGATACCCATGGACACCTTGTTAAAGAAATTTAGTCTAGTTGTAACTTTGTAACTTTTATCATGATAATGAGTTACTAGTTGAATGTGGCGTCACCGACGATCGCATACGGAATTGGTTCTGAAAATTCTGTTGCAAAATCTTCGACAACTACATTTGATTCTTCCCCAGATTGGCTTAACACTTACATATTTTTCTCCCCTGGTTTTTGAAGAGATTAAAACTCCACAAACTCAGTCTAATTTGTGTTACTTCCACTTCTCCAATTCCTACATTAATCTTTCCGTATGCGAATCTATATAAATATTAAAAACCGACTATTTTGTATGTTTATGTGAATAAGGTGTTAGTTAAGTTTAATAAGAATATGTTCTGGGTCACATTCATTTGAAAATAGGCATTTGTACACTTAAGAACGTAAGAGAGAAGTCGAACGTTCGTTCATTCTCAAACATTACTCACAGTTTTGTTTTCTCCTTATTTTCTTGAAATTTTTTAAATTTAATAAGTTCCAAGGCAATATTGTACGTAGGTTTTTGCTAATTTATTTTTTAAAATATGGTAATAGGCATTATGGATAAAACTTAAAATGAAATATGCCATTCAATTCACATTTTTGTTCAAATTAATTTCACTTGTCCACTTAAAGATGTCAACAACAGTGTTGCCAACATCTTGAAACAAAATTATGGCGTATTGAGTGAAAAATGCCTTTGGGCACTGGAGTTTAAACAACGTCAGTTACATAGATCTATTTAGGTGGCGTTGATTTAATTCCCGGCTTACTAAGATTGCAGCGCCAAAACACGCAAAAAAAAGTTTTGAAAATTTCGTTGAATCTTCTGGCCGGATCCAAAAACAGAATAGTAGTTCCCCATCAGGAGACCGAGACGCGTCGAATGACTCTCATACGTCTCGATTGGTGCACGGGAAGTGGTTTACACGTAAGTGACGGAACCGCACATCTACACATCTGCACACTCGAGGAGTTACTCAAATACTAAATAGGGTTAATGGTTTGTATTTCTTTTAAGGTAAATTTTATTTTTTTCTGTTTTATGAATGACCAATAATTTATTATTCCTATTATTATATTAAGTTACACTTACGCGTTCAGTGAGAGTGTAGCTTAATATAATAATAACAAACTACGCCAAATGGCTCTTGCCTATCGTTTCTCGTCGGTGAAGATTCCGAAGTTCACCCAGGGTTTTCGAGATAATTTTTTGCAATAAATCTTCTGAATGCAGAAAAACACCATTCACCTGCAAAATTATATTCACTATGAATTGAAAAATACTCTAAAATGTAACCAATACCATGCAAAGACCTTGGTCAATTTTACAGATCTCACATTCAAGCATTCAACTTGGTAAAATATTTGAAGTTTGATGTTGTTATATGAACATTCATCCTACAACATTCGTGAATATTTTCTACAGCATTTTTCAAACGAATATATTTCTGGTTCGGTTTGACAACAATAAAGCAACATTCGTAATATAACTCAAAACCCAAAACCACTAAAAGAAGGAAATCTGTAAAGGTGTTCACAATTAAAATGCACGGTCGTATGAAAAGAATCGGATTGAATCAAATAGCAGAAGAGATGAGGGACACAAGCTCTATTCATCAGTTGTTAATGCAGTTCAATAAATATTTCAGCGCCGCCGATATCAGGTTTGCGGAGGAGTCTGCCAGAAAATTTGAAAAGTACGCGGCGTTC
>BLKR01007990.1:0-28026 GCA_011170035.1 Teleogryllus occipitalis
ATAATTTGATTAAGACTGATGGTAATCCAAAAATATTGCTTGGGGTATAAAATTAGCAATGCCCAAATTCAAAACTTTTGATAACTTGTAAGTTATTTATATTAAGAAATTATTCAATATTTATGGTTATGGTTCATAAAATAACCCATTAACATTCCGTCACTCACGCGGCCATTCGTAACATCAGTACTCGCGCGTTGGACTCCGTCCAACACAACTATTAAGGAGTTAATTTTTCTCATTTACATCATTTATACATTTTCCTTATATATCTGTGCTTTATATTATAATTGAATATATCATGGAATGATACGTAAAAATTTAGTTGCAAACCATTTTGAAGATTTTATTATATTTCTGTCACTCGCGCGGCCATTCATAGCACGAGCACTCGCGCGTTGGACTACGTCCAACGCCCGCATTATTTAGTTATAACATTTATGTTTTTGCACACTAACGAAGAAAAATGCATAATCACAACATTTAAAATATTAAACATTCTCATATTACAGAATAATATCATTTTTATCAATTATACAAAAACCGTTTGATACGCCTCTACCCGCATGTTGGATTCTATCAAACAGGCACTAAAATTTTACTTCAGGGTATGGCGACACTACGCATAATAGAGATAAGTTTATCGACATCCTTCCCAGATACCATTCGTGGAATAGAAGCATTGTTTGTGTACGTGAAGGCTAACATTCCTTTCTTAACAAGAAAAGAAACTTCTGTTTGACTATCCAACAGCGCGAGTGACGGAGTGTTAAGTAAAAATAGTGATCGGTCCTAGGATGGGGATATTTTGTGATACATATGAGGTATTTGAACTAAATTCACTTCCCAGACCCTAATTTAACTTTGAAAGTTAGAACAGAACCATACCCTAAACTATCTAAGCTTAACCATTTCTATACAAAACAAAAACAATTAAAAAGTCTTTAGAAAAACCATCCAACAGATATGATCATTCCCTTTAATTCAAACCATTCTTATCATTATAAGTTTGCAGTTTTCCATTCATGGATACTTAGACCATGCAAAATCTGTCAAAATCAGAATTAAATAAAGTTAACAATATTTTACATATAGGTCAAAAAATGGATATAACCCTTCCATCATTAAGAACTTTATTAAAGAAAGAGAAATTAAATTAATAATTAAAAAGGCCTTCCCACAAAATCTCTCTTCTGAACACAGTTTATAAGTATCTCATATATTGACCTATATTCAAAAAGATAGGAAGAGTATTTAACAAATTTAACATAATGATATCTTGTAAAACTTACAACACCCTACAAACATTTTCCCCAACAATAAATCCTTTGTACCCGTAATGGGGAAAAGGATACTACATTTATTAAAATGCAACAACTAATTCAGGTTATGTAGGGCAAACAGGTAGGAAGTTTTCCTATAGACTAAACATCTCAGATCGTGGAGACTGAAAAAATTGTTAATTCAATTTTAATATTGTAGAGCCACTGATGATGGGGAAAAATTACCGAAACACGTGTACAGCAAACTTTTCTGCGGAGTAAATTTATATTGCCTTATTGTGTTTGATACCTCCGATATCCTGAAATTTAAAATTCGTCGTGTTAAAATTTCCGTTCTCATTTTACATTATCTCATAAAAAATCGGCAGATATCAGCAGCTAATTTTTTTGCAGCTAACTTCTTGATGTATTAAAGTATAATATACAACAAAAATCATCGCGGGATCTCATGGGAAGTATAACTTTAACTCTACGCGAAGATTAATGTTTGAAAAATGTATCACTGAAAATCCAACATATTCAGCTTGCGATTGAAAGCACACAAATGACATATTTATAATAATTTTATAAGCAACGTATAGTACATACCTCCAGGAAAACTCGATGTCGTCTAACACCGTTTCGTTTCTATACGAGGAAGTTATTTGTGCTGAAACGAAAGCCACGCGGCAGGTTCTCAAACGCAGCGCGGGAGTCACAAAATAAGGGCAGGTTTGTGCCAACAGTGCCATGAATCTAATAGTTACAGTATTCATTTTAACGGTATTTAATGCAGAATTTAATCTATTTTCTATCCCTATGAAGCAAACATCGATTTTCTGAAATTCGATTTTTCGACTTTTGGCCAGATTTTGGGGAAAATTTTCCACAGTGCGGCGGCAGCGGCAACGATGGGGCGAAAGGGTCGTAAAAGAACTAAAGTATGGAAGGGTCTGGGGGCGTTGGGCGAATTGCTCCGGCGATTGCTCGCTGGATTGGTTGCGTTTGGAGCCGTCAAAAGAGCGAGCGGTGGGGCAACCCCGCCGGATTCTTCCAGGAGCGGATCTTGAGGACGCTGCAGAACTAGCCGAGGTGCGGGCTTCTGTGGCAGGAGCCTGGGCGCTGGCTGGAGAAACGGCAGCAGCTGATGCAGTCGAGGAGCCGCCAGACGACGACAGGGTGTCCTGGGCCGCAGGTCTTATAAGGTTGGCGACCCTGTTTTGAACCGCCTTCTTCGTCTGGTAGGTTAGAGGGGGCGGCAACTTCTCTAACCTCGGGGCCCTGGAGAGACTCCGCAAGTGCATCTTGCCCTGTCGCTTCGTAGCGAACGCGGCCTCGCAGTCCGGCTGCGGACAACGGAATCTCCCTGCTTCGTTAGCCTCAGGAGGGAGTGAGAGTCCGGAGTGCTGAACAGGATCTCCTGTGGTTGTTCCAGTGGTCCACTTCATCAGTACAACCCCAGCAGATCTTCCTGACCGGAAGCGTCAGGTCACGTACCGCAGACAAATGCCTCTTCAGGCTGGATATTCGCACCGTCCACTTCCGCGCACTGCTGACCGGGTCGTGGGAAGCCGGGCAAGCTGGGCAGCGGGTGTGGGCGGCAGCTGGCAGAGGGAACAGGATGGAGACCTCCGACATGGTTGGTTGCAGTGAGGGGAGAAAGGGGTGGGCCCGAGCGGGTAACTGACGTTCTCCCGAAGAAGGAGAAGGCTGAGCCTCGGGTCTTTCAGGACGGGCTTGAGGGGCCTGCCTTCTCCGATTCGCATTGAGCGCTCTACGGGTGCGGGCACCGGAGCACCTGATGGAGATAGCGGTTGTCGTTCCTCACATTCCGATGTGACGGGTTCAATATTATCATACACACACTTTGATCTTAGCCAAAAGGCCGAGAAGCGGTAACAATTTATGGTTTATTTATGCCCCCAATCTACGGGGTCTGGAGCGCCCAGTCATCGAAAAAAATCGACAAGGACGAAATATTCATTTCTGTTCGGGAGGTTGAGGAAGGGATAATGGAGTGTGGGGGAACCAATAAACACAAACACTCAATCCTCATTCATTCGTCAGGCATACCGTGCTCGGTATAAGCATCATTGCACGTTGATGTAGGAGGTCGTAGAGTGACCTTACTAGTTGACCACACCAGGGGTAGAAGAGACCGCCTGGCTGGTTACAACAGGCCTGAAAACACTAGTGGAAGAGGGGGATGGAGAGTTAGAAATACGGGATTTAAAAATGTCATGGGAGTGCGTTATGACCGCGCTAATACAGAAGTTGCGAAATTGATCTGTGAAATCTGGATGAACCAGATCCTTGAGGATGCGGTCATTTTGGGGGTCCCGTGCGCCTCGAGCGCCGATGACAAAAGGGAATATTTGCACATCCGACTCCCCAGGACATTTTAGGATACTTTGACGAAGATCAGAGTATTTTCTCAATTTCTCGCTGCGAGCGTTAGCCAGAGCCCCTTGCCGCCTTCAAAGGGGATGGTAACGTCGATAATGATCTGGCGCTCCCATTTCTAATAACCAAGTCAGGGCGAAGCTCTTGGTTGAGGAAAGCTTCATCCTCGGCGAGGATCAGCCTTTTATTCGCTGTGGCCGCAGGTTTTAGCAGGTTGGCTACATGATTGTGCCTTTTCGTGATTTCGCGGAGACTGATGGCAATGGTTGGTGACGTGGGCAAGCGACTCAGGCCACACGGAACCGTCAGGGTCGGTGCACCCAAAGCGAGAGCCCTTGTCATCGTTAGACGTGAAGGCGCGTCCCGCCCACGTCTTTAAGCAACTTCTCGAGTGTGCAGATGTGCGTTTTTGCGCTTTCCTTTACACTCGGCTAGACCACTTCCCGTGCACCAATCGAGGTATGAGGTGTCATTCGATGCGTCTCGGTTTCTTCGGTGGAGATTTGATATTTTGTTTTCAGATCCGGCGAGAACATTTAGAGAAATTTCCAAAAGCGTTTTTTTGTGTTTTGGTGCTACGATCGTAGCGAGTATGTAGGGGATTAAACCAACGCCACCTAAATAGATCTACTAAACTCCAGGACCCAAAGGCATTTTTCGCTCAATACGCCATGATTTTCTTTCTAGACGTTGGTAACTGTTGTGAACATCTTTAAGTGGGCAAGTGAAGCTAAATTCAACAAAAAAGTGAACCGTGCGGTATATTTCATTTTAAGTTTTATCCATAAGCGCTATTATATTTTTCGAAGTAACTTTGCAACAACCTACCAACAGTATTACCTTGAAACTTATTAAACTTGAATTTCAATACGGAAAAAAGAAAACTAGATGTTACAGAGTGAATGAAAGTTAGACTTCTCACTTATACAAATATCGACTTTCAAATTAATGTGAGCCAGAAGTTATTCTTATTACAATTAACTAACATCTTATTCCCATAAACATACAAAATAGTAAGCTTTTAATGTTTACATAGATTCGCATACGAAGCTATTTATGGAGCAATTGCAGAAGTAAACACAAATTACTGTTTGTGGAGTTTTCATCTCTTCAAAAATTAGGGGAGAAAAACATGAATTGTGGGCAAGTCTGGAGAAGAATCAAATGTCAATTGGATTTTTTCAAATCCGAATCCGACAAATTTTGGAACTGATTGAGGATGATTTTATATTAGGATTAGAGAAAATCGAGACGAACAGCTTACAGATAATCTTTGTGTATTAGCAAAAATAATAAAAATGTAGCTGTACAAAAATATTCTCATCATCAATGACTACCAAGTATTTTTATGGCGATTGTAAATTTCAAATTGCAATATTAACAGTTTTTATCCCGTATGAAGGTAACAATCAAGGGCGTTGTGTGTTGGGTATTTCGGAAGGGGAGTATAACTATTAACCACGATCATTGTCAAGTCCAATGCCAGATATTGTAAGAACATATTTGAACAAAGCTACGCACAAAGGATTTTCTATGCATTAAAATGCTTTTGAAACAGTTAAAGCGTTGGCGACGCCACATTCCAATAGTTAACTGATATTTTCTCACTGGTTGCTTTCAACTAGTTTGCAGCGTACATATGTTGTTGGGTACATACTGGCTCTGCTGTAGGAAAATGCTAGGCTTTTATTAACTCATCATGAATCATATTGTTTGGATGGATAAATTCCCAGGGATTTTATGCGTTACATGTCAGTCCACTTAAGGCCAAAATATATTAATTTCCACCTAATTTGAAAAGTCATTAATTGCTCTAATGGATGTATCCAACTCACTAAATTTATTTGTCAATTAATATTTTCAACTGAATGTTCGAAGACATTAATTTCTCTAAGTATATTTTCCTTTTTATCAAAGTTTGTTTGAACGTTGACCAGCGCATACATGGTTTTTAGTGACTTAATAAGAATGTAAAAAAGTGTATTCTGAAGATATGGGATCACTAGTAGAAAGCTTCGACATGCAAACTCCATATTGTTCGAAAATCTGTAAGACTCGAATATCCTACCACTACTCTAAGAAAATAACAAATTATTACGAGATTAATAATTGGCCATTCTTCCGCCTAATAAAAAACCACCCGGCCACCTGTGCAAAACGGGGCAAATGTTATCAACATCTCACATTATTCTTGAATATTTAATAATCCAAAACCTAAGAAACTCTTGGCATCAAAACGATATATATTAATATATGTATCAATATTAATTCAGTTGAATGTCTCAAATCAGTGTTAAAATCTTAATATTGCTGGTCTTGATAAAATAATCTAAATTATTGTTCAAGTTCATTGTACTTAATGTTTGTTATAATTTAAAAATGTATCTGGTGTACTTACATTGTATTTAATAATTCTGATCGTTGTAAGGTATAACTGTTATTGAGAAGTAATTTAATTGTGGTCACTAATGACCTCAGCTTCTTGGTGACCTAAAATAAATAATTTTAAAAAGTTCATTAATAAATACAATTGATTTAATTATTGTCACGTATTCTAAAACTTTTTATGTGATATAACACTGTGTACGCTGAAATAGTGCTTGGTGATAGATATTACCCACCCCGTACTATTCGTGGACTGTCAATGTCAATTGCACATTTCAGTACTTAAATCATGAAACCAAACACGTTTCATTGTGACGGTCCCTTTCTATAGATCTTTCTCAAGAATTTCAACATAATCGGATGTATATAAGTAAAGAAATTACTTAATTCTTTGATTTTAATCACTTACAATGTTGGTTATTGTGCCTTATCAAGCCATTGACTCTCCATGGATCGTCATACTTAATTCTAAGTGAAATAAGGTGTACGAATCACACCAATGAATTTTTTCCTTCCCTCCATAGCCAATCTCAAACGAACGCTTACTTATCATACTTAGAATACCAAAGTTCATGGTTGCATCATATTTGGCAATTTAAAGAGTGTATTACCTTTGAGAGCCAGCAAAAATATATCAGAATGTATTGTCTATGGTTCTAACGGCCTGGTGTCACATTGTTTGCGGTATGTAAAACATGTCGACTGCACTAAAACTCAATGATCATTGTAATGTATTTAATCTCACAATCTTTTTACAATGTACGAGGACCTAAACCTCAGGATCATCGACCCCCAGGTCATGCTAACCACGTCAAACGTACTTCTGTTCTTTACCAAAGGAAGCTTTGCCCGAAATTCTCCCAAATGTGAAAATTAGTATTTAATGCTATCGTTGGTTTTGGTGTAATATAATACGAGAGCAGATCGGAAAGTAACGCACAATATTTTTTTCTCCCCTGGTAATGCAACTGGAATGGTGAATTGCGTAGTTTAAAGTTCTCGCTATGGAGAGTATTTTGTTTTCATGTGCAGTTCATTAGCGAGTGTAGCGTGAATAATGAAACTAACATAGGGCGCATGCTCCTGTCAACTTGGGAATAGTAGAGAAGTGTAGTGTGATATTTGTGAGCCAAAGAACATAATCCTAGTGAAATTCACAGCCATGGGTATAGGAACGGCTATGGAACATAGCTATATCTCCAGGTGGTGTGCATTCTTCCAAGAGAGCGTGTGAACCTTTGTGATTATCCACGCTCCGGGCCGCCTGTATCATATTCATCCTCGCTGAATGTTGGAGCCATTGAGGCAGCAGTTCTGAAGGGCCAGCGTATGCAACTGCGAAGCGTGTCGTTGGCGGGGAAGATTTCCTATGATGCGGTGAACCATAATGTTCATGACGAGTTGAACATTTTTTCAGTTAGTGCTCGCTGGGTGCCTAAGAACTTCACCAACAACCACAAAGGCCAGCGGATGATGTGCTCATCACTACTCGCCCGAAACCAAGCAGGCCTCTATGAATTGGAAACATGCTGATTCCCCAGCACGAAAGAATTCAGTGACGCAATCATCCCGGGAAGTCCATCTGACTGTTCTGGGACTTGTTTGATGTTATTGGTGGATTTTGCTGAATACGGATACATTCTCAATGCTACAATTTACATTTTACATTACAACGTTGGTGAAGTTTCGTCGTGCCGTTCATGACCAAACCACAGGTTTAATGCTGACGGAAGCAAACTTCTCCGTGACAATGCCCGTTTCCATGTTGCTGCTCCTGTTCGTGAGCAACTTGCCCACTTTGAGTGGGAGGTGCCCCAGCATCCACCATACAGCCTGAACTTGCACCGTCGGACTTTCATCACTTTGATCCCATGAAGAAATGGCCGCCAAACACTTTGCGACAGATGCGGATGTGAATTCAGCCGTCCGAAGGTGGCTATACTCCAACCAAGTGGACTTCTGCGAATAGGGCATACTGAAATTGGTACCACGCTGGCAGAAATGTGTTGACAAACTTAGCGACTATGTAGAAAAGTAGTTCAAAGATGTAAGATTCTTATTACATTCTCTGCTCAATGATTTCTTTTAGTATCAAATATTATTGTGCGATACTTTACAATCTTCCCTCGTTTAAATTAATATCTTCCGCTAAGACTTGATACGGTGAGGAAATTTTATCTTGCCATTCCGTTGCATTACCGCCACGATAAACATTCGTCTGCCAAGATTTTCGTTCACATTATTAATTGGAGAAGTGTGTTTTTTCAACTTGAAACTTACTAGTATGCAATTCTTGTGCTTATACACAACTGGTATAGCCTCTCGCCCAGCACGCTGCCTGGCGTCCATATTTGTCAACCAAGGGGATATATCATGGAAAGCAATTAAATTGTAGGTGTATTTTGTTAGATGTGTGTTCCGCCGAAGGGAGTGCACCTCGGAGGCCAAGAGGTGAGGCGCAGAGCGGCGCCCAGCGCTCTCAGCTCGCGCCCCTTGCGACAGGCGAGGCGGTGGCCGAGAGCAAACACGGGGAGTGGCCTGAGGCGAGAGCTGCGTGCAGAAATCAGAATGAGGGCGGGCGGAATGGTGAGCGAGCGCTCGTTTCGCCCGTAAAAAGTCTTAGTGGCACCAGTTAACTTCTTAAACCACAAAATGTATCTATAGTTAATAAACCAGTCTAGTGAAAATCTGTCCGCTTTTATTTAACCATACGCTCCTTGGGACGTTCCTTTGAATGATTTACGACCCAGCCTCTCACAGCCAAGCGCGCCGGGTGAGAAGAGGAGGTAAGTAAAGAAAAAATGGTGGCTTGAAAGCGAAGCCCCCGAAGATTTCCACATGGCCAAACTGACATGGATATAAATCAGTTGCTAAGAGTGTCGTATCTTTATAATAAATGACATTTAAAATTTATATAAATAATAGCATAGAAGTTTCACCGCCACATTAGAGAAACTTATTTGTTGCGTGAATTAAGGAGACTAGGTGTACTTGCAGTGAGATCACTCAGCATGAATACAATCACACTAGTGCCAAGCCCTATTACACTGGCAGGTGCGGCGAGCCGGGGTATCCGGATCTCCTCATTCAGAGGCTGAAATGTAGCATTCACGTGAACGTGGGACGACTATGTCATCGCTATGGTGGATGACAGCCTCTAGCATTCCTCAAATGGTCTAGTTCGTTGAGATGGTCGAGCTCCTTCCGGATGCGGTCGATGTTTGGGTCCAAAGAGCCACGCGTGCCGATGATTATGGGAACAACCCTAACCGATGCTATCCCTGGGAAAGACGGGGCAGCCTTCACCAAGCGATGTTGGGTTGCGATAGTCTTCCTTCCGAAGGAAGTTGTCACGCCCACTATAGTCAGCGCTTGCGCTTGCCAGGCCGGAGACGGCGGAGAAGGAACTTTTTCCTCAGGCTGCTTGCCAGCCAGCTGCAGCGGCGACCGAGTTGATGTGTTTGCAACGGGGACCACTTTTGCCTGTGGCGTTGGTAGGCCGACGGGGCTCGTGGTCTCCTCTTCAAGCAGGCACGCAATGGCTTTGCGTCGCGCCTTCAAACTCCACAAGGCGGAGTGGCGCGAGTGCACGCTGGACGGACGACATGTTCGCATTTGCTACCGCGCAAAGCCGAGGAGTGAACATCGACCCTGGAATGCCTGAAAACCGAAAAACGAAAACCGAAAAACGGGGAAACCTAGAATTTGATTTAAAATCCACAATTTTTTCGTAATTTTCTAAGTTCTTTTTTAAATTGAACACATTTATATATCGCTGCTTTACCTTGATACTGGCACCATTGGAAATTAACAATTTTACGGGAGTGACTTTATAAAATTGTAACAAAAAACTTGTAATTTGTTTTTGGATTAATGCAAATCACGTAACGTGCAAGGTTCAGCAGGGCGGCCAAAGAACCGGGAATTTGAAACAGCCTGAAAAAAAAACCGGGAATTTGATTTGAAAAGCGGGACTTTTCGTTATTTTCAGTTTTCCCAACATTAAGCCAAAATTCACATACTTCATCGTATTCAGTAAAGTGCAGAATTCAACTCAGAACATGATAATTGCGAGAGTGAAAATTGAAGGATGTATGAGAAGTGTCGCAAATGCTTGTGGATTGCGAAGTTATGACTCTCGCATTAACACAACTTGAAAGACTGCCATTTGTGTTGGTGCAACATGGGTAGAGTACCTAGCACCCCGTAGCTACTATATGGTTGCCTGTGGGTTGCACGTGTATGGACGAGAGATTTGCGAAAAAAACGTCTAACCAAGAACACAATCGCTGAGTTTCGATTAGTGTCGCGTTTCTTTTTTGATATGGGCGGTACCACATTGTCATTTTTCCGATGGAAACGACCATGCTATCACGTCCATGATATTAAAAGATAATTTTAACTTCTTTTGTAGAAGAGCGCAGTCAAAGCTATCTTTGCTTACAGCCTACATTGATATTAAGAGTGGCAGTGCCCGTATTGACAGGGAGCACGAAAAACATGAACATGCGGAGATCTTGACGGGGTTGCGCGCCAAGAAATACGAGTAGAGCCTATTTCCTTCGCTGCATTGTTCTTTAAGGCAGCGCAGGTAGAAATATGAAATTAAAGTTAAGATGTTGGTCCAAATCTGTGGTACTCAATTTTTCTTTCATGTAAGTATTAGAAATATTCCTGATATAATCCAAACCCAACCAATTCAAACGAAGCTCCTGTAGTGCATGCCAGCGTTTATTTTGATAACCAGGAACAGTAGTGGTTTCAAACTTTTATAAATGATTCCATAATTAGCGATCAAAATTTCTTGAAGTAAAGAAGTTGTTTATTAGAAGTTAATTTTATGACCTTCCATCAATTTACTTTCTTTTATAAGAATGGCAATGCTTCCAAAAACCTCTCAAATTAAGTTTACGAAGCACAGGAAATTCGAAACGCGCGACTGTTTGATGCCAAAATACACAAACAATACTAGTATTTTCGAAAAATTCATAACTTAATTTGAAGATATGTTTTTGATGAACATATTTCATTAAGAAAAAAAGTCACAATTGATGTTGCAAGAAGACCCAGAAATTTTTAAAACTTGTTCATGTTTCGAAAAACCGAGCATATCAACCAACGTGATACCTGCATCATTCTCTTCAGCACTCTTTACGTAATTTAAGGTCAGAATTTAATGAAAAACTTGTTTGCATCTTTTTAAGAAAAATTGTTTAAAAAATGTCGATTTTTGACACAAGACTTCGCAAAAAATTCTCATCATTTCAAAAAACAGAACATGACATTATATAAAGATTTTTTTATGAACATATTTCACCAAGAAAACCAGTGGTACTTAAACACAACTTATTTTCTCGCCATTAGTAATGGAAATTAAATGACCGCTCATCTATTCGTTTTCACATCTAACACAAAGGACGCAATTTAAAATGGAATAACAAATTATATATATATATATATATATATATATATATATATAGAGAGAGAGAGAGAGAGAGAGAGAGAGAGAGAGAGAAATTAATTATGAAATAATTTACAAAGTCAAACGTGCGTATCATCCAATGTCGTAAATTAAGAGCGGGCGACTGTAGGTTAGCAACCTTTGTTTCATATTTATTTCGAATTGGTTTTACATAGTTTCTTAAAGATTAATTTTTAAACGTATAACAAGCTTCATTATAAAAAACGAAGAAATAAAAAAATAATGTACTGATTCTAACTTACGTAGCATCCAACTGCCCCAAAAAATTTCTAAAATTATGTTTACGAGACGCAGGATTTTCAGAGGCCGATTAAGTTTGACACCCATTTACTCAAAAAATACTCATGTTTTCGAAAAATTCAACATGATCTTATTTGAAGATTTTTTATGAATATATTACATTGATAAAAAATGTATCTTCATAATTGTAGTTGTAGGAAGACGCCGAAAACATTTTGAATTTTTTCAATTTTCAAAAAATTAAGATTTTCAACCAACATGAGTCCTATTCCTTAAACGTCCTTAAGACTATCCAACAACAAAATTTAATCAAAATCAATGGCGTTATATTTTTAAAATGTTTCAAATATCCGAGGGGCTTCATGTAAAGTACCCCCCAAAATTAAAATATGGGTTCAAATTCAAGGGGCCAGATCGATTGGGTAATATTTGCAACCTACGAGAAAATCGGCTGAACGGTTTAGCCGGTAACGTTCAGAGTTTTGCCGCCAATGGATTTTTCGGTATTAAGGATCATAAAACGAATTCTGGCTACACTGCATGTTAGAGGATATTTTTCTATATTTAGTTAACAGGGTCCTTAATAAGAGTTTTGCTGCTGAAAATTCACCTTTTTTCACGCAGCATTCACTTTATCTTAGGAAGTTCTTTCTTAAGCACGACAAAGTAAAATTCTGCGTAACTGTAAGTGTAGAAAGACGGCGAAAAAGTTTTGAATTTTTTCAATTTTCAAAAATCAGATTGTTCAACGAACATTAGACCTGCACTTTTAAACGTTCTATAGGCTATCCGAGGTGGAAATTGAATCAACATTGTTTATGCCGGTTTTGAGAAAAAATTGTTTAAAAATTTTTAAATTGCCTGTATCTGCACAAAATTACGCGAAAACTATCCTAATTTTCGGAAGATTGTACATGACCTTATTTCAAAATCTAGCTTTAAAAAACATATTTCATTAAAAATATTGAAAAATTTCATTTGTTCATAATTATAATTGTAGGACGACGCTGATAAATATTGATTTCTGCATTTTTCAAAAACTCATTGTTTTCGAAGAATTTGATATCTACCCCATTCTGATAAACAGTCTTCACACTATCCAAAAATAAAATTTAATCAAAAACGTTGGAGTCATTTCTTTGCAAAAGTCCCGGGAGTTCATGTAAAGTACCCCCGAAAATTAAAATATCGGTTTCAAATGTAAGGGTCCACGACGTATTCAGAGCAATTAAGGAATTTTTTTTTTGAAGAAAATTGGCTGAATGGACTTATTCACTTTTCGTTTTCAGGGCCCGGTAATAAGAGTTTTTCGGCCGAAAATTCACCGCTTGTTCCCGCAATATACATAACTCTTTGCTTAGTGCGGAAGCGGTAGAAGGTACGAATGTGTTGTAATGTGCGAAAAGGAACCTGGAAAATGTAAATTCTCAGACCTGGAAAACCGGGGGAAAACCTTGAATTCCAATAAGGCAGATCGCTGGCCACCCTGTTCAGCTTTTGCGCGGCATAGGCAGCCTTGTCATGAGAAAACTCTGCCGGCGGAGCCTCTCAACCGACAGCAGCCAATCTAAACGCGGGGGAGTGGCCTAAGAAAATTACGAGTACGTCGTAGAACATGGCGGACTCCCTAATACAGATTACAGGAAATATTTTCATTTGAAATTAATCAATTTTTGAACATGAAAGTAAATAAATTGAAATAAATATTTAAACGCATTCACATTAACCGTTTTAACACAATTCACTTTGACGAAATTTCCTTGATATGAGATTAAATAACGGTTAGAGTAATTAGTTTCTCATTCACATTTTAATTTCAATTTCATTCCTTTCCACCCATGAACTTTATCAAATGTGTATTATAGATTTTATAGGTAAGAAAACTTTATAATAGCATATTTGCAATTGTTGATGTTTATAAAATGTGCAAAAATTGCAAATAGTGTAATTCTCGAAACAATAGAAGGCGTTTAGAGAACCATTTCAATAAAAGTCAGCAAAATTTAAAGACCAAGGATATATTACAGTAACAATTACACTAGATATTAAGCAACCCTGGCGAATTACCGTGTTGTGGTCTGTAAAGCATCGGCGCACTACGTATTTTTCACTTGGTGCACTACTCCTGTCCGTAGCGTACAGAAGTCCACATCTCTTCTACACCCTGCACATATCCGCTTCTGTGTTGCGGCACTTGCCTGATACTCAATATACATGTGAAAGTCGCTCACATTTCACTATACATTCGTACATTTATGGGCTGTTAAAATATCCTGCATGCCGTACAAGTTCTTTACACATTCATTTCAAACACGTTAATTTCTTTACGTACATCACGTAACGTGTACTTCATGAAGTAGTCCATGTGTAAGACACGCAACGAGGTCCTGGAACACGTATGTTTTATTTAGTGACAGTGGTGAATGTTATGATACAGGGAATTTTTAAACTAGTTTTGAATTAATGCTAGAGTAATAAGGACGCAAACAAGATTTGGTGAATAGTACTGAGTTCGCGCACTTTTAGAAGATTGCAGTAAAGCTACATACTAATCAGTGGTAAGTGCAAATTTCGTGAAGTAAGCGACAATTTAGTTTGTTAGCCCGTAAAGAGTTTACGCATGGAATAATCCTAGCAGTCGTGTTTAATGGTGAAGAGACATGTTTCTTTAATTGTGGCTTAATTGAATACATAATATTAATAATTGTATTTTTGTTTGTGTTAACCACCAAAAACAAACGAGCATTTGTGTTACCTTCTCTAAAGTATGGAGTGGTCTTCTGTTTATTGATGCTATCGAGAGGAAAGCTGAAAATAGTGTAGTATGGCCTAGAATATTATAAGTGTTTTTTATACTTATAGCAGATAATATAATTTTGTTAAGTATAATAACTTATTTAGTTTTCACATGGTGTAGCGTGGTCCAATGTTTGAAAAACATGCGAATAAAATTTATAACATTAGCCATGAATTTTCAATTCATCATGTTGCTTCATAACGTTAATTTTTTTAGTTCATGATTTTTTGAAAATTAAAACTTAGAATAATTTCCCTTGATTCTATCAAGATAAATATGACAAAGATTTTCTTTATCAAATTCCTTTAAATTTATGTTAATATTAGTGTAACATTTTTTCATTGAACAAAACGTACGTAACAATTAACAAAGATTGGTGATAATTATAAATGTATGTACAAACGTAAAACAATAAAAACCCGTAAAGGTATATTTAATGTTAATAGTAATTTAAAATTAAAACAAAGATCAGTTCTCAAATAGAACTGAGAATTCATTTTCATATACATACATACACCAACACTAGTAATTTTTGTGCCCATTACCATTAGTAAATGAGAGGAAGAAAGTAATTGAAAGACTAGAAACCATAGTCCTATGCCAGATTTTGTCCAAACGTGTTATGTGAAACTGTGTGGCCTGTAGGTTCAAACACTATAAATAGTGTTAAATTTTGGCAGACGAAGAGTATTATGATAATTTCAGATATAGATTCCTAATAGTGTTAGAATTCCATTTTGCCTTAAAACTAATTTTTAGTATAAAACGATGTAGGACTTTTTCCGAGCCCTTATTTGCTCAAATTCAGCGAAATACATACATACTTGTACACATTCACAAGTACAGTTAGCAGAATGAAGAAGAATAACAACCACTGGCAGTGGCAGCGGGTGAGATGTGGTTACGAAACCGAATGTGGAAACATACTTGTTCAAGTTGCAATGAATGTTCGGGAAAGGTTTTTGTTGTTTGAGAACACTCACATAGGTTAGGTTAAGTTGGAACAATGAAGTTATCACCTATTAAAGTAATCGATCACAGGCCAATACATATAATTAATTGAATTCAAATGTGCAAACTTTTCACTAGAGTTTAGCTAATGACAATTTCAGAGAGACTCGGGCAAGTTTTCCACTGCAACGTTTTCCAAGGGAAGTTGGTTTCCACTGGCTTCGCAACGGTTACGTCGTGTGTATCGTGTACGCGCCCTTGCGATTCCATCGTGAACGCATCAAGTACTTCCAGTTCGCAGCGTACATTCATTTGGGCCAAAGTACACAAAAATGGATATCGTGACAAATTCTTGTGCACATCCCATACATTGGAGATATGACTCCCATGTGCATTCTGTCGCGGCTGTGAACATCTTTTGAAGAGCGCGCCTAGAGGGCAGCGCTCGGCGGCAATCAAGGGAGTCGGCGGAGGCAGCGGAGCAAGGAAAACGCCGCCCAATCCCAAGTGACGAGCTGGCCGGAGAGCCAGTAGCCGGGTTGCGAATCTGCAGCGCCGCCCGCTTTAAGAGCGGGCGCCGCCAGCCCGGAGAGCAGAGCGCTAGAGTTGTGATTATTGTGTGTAGTGGAGCTAGGAGATACGTACTGTGATAAAGTGATTATTGGCCCGGCAAGTTATTTGGAATTCTGTATCGATTATCTGTTAGACCCTGCTAGTTTTTGTACATCTCCTGGACATTTGGTATTCGACTTTGGCTGTTGTGATTTGGTACATTCTTTTGATTCTGGAAGTGTACCTAATGTACTTTCTGTGTTAATAAATCTGTGTTGGTTAAAGCGTGTATTATTCCGAACATAACACATTCCGTGTAGGTTTGCGCATACATAAGTACATATGCAGATTTTCGGAAGGCAATCAACATGAATCTCTTGCCATAATTATTATTTTGCAATGTTCAACTCGGGGACAATTTGGGGATCCTCTCTGGAAATAATAGCGTGTATACCGAAATTGTTTAAAAAATATAATTTTTGCAAAATGGTTAATTCAGTTTTTGGTTCTGGAGCATCAGATAACTCTTCCCACTTAATTATTGTAAAAATTGAAAATTGTTTATAAATTTACAAAATCTGCATGTCTTTTTCATTCGCTCATCTCAATTACCTTTCAACAAGATGCGAAATTCCGCAATCCAATTGGACGTATAGCCTTTCGTTTTCGAGATACGTAATTGTTTATAGGAAATTAGCATCTGATGCTAACCCTAATTTGTTTTACAGACAATCCATTCGCTATTTACAATGAAGTTTCGATCGCTTGAAGTTCAGATCGTTTTGCTGTATCGCTTTCCGCTGATTATATTGTTGTATCGATTACTGACACGGCAAATCGGTGGCAATTGTTACTAACGAATTATTGCTGTTATTAACTTTCAAAATTGTTTTTTATAATGTTAAGTAACCGTTCATATTTATTATATCAAAAATTCAAAATTCGTGTGTTATAAATTCAAAATTCAAAATTCCTCTTGCAAGTTTCAGAATGCTGAAGTTAACTGTTATCCTGCAAATGAGAACGTAATCTTTTATTATGATTCTATATTCTATTAAATCGTGCAAACTACATGCCGATATGTGTATCGTCTAACGAAGAAATTTATTGTAAATAAATTATTTTGCAAAATTTATTTCGACGGAAGTTATTGCATGCATTTTGTAGTATATATAATCTCCTTTAATTTTTAATAACAATTGTTTCGATAAAATGCATAATTTTGAAAATGCAAGAAAAAACTAAAACCAGGGCGAAATTTGTAGGGATTTTTGCAATTTTCTCTGCGATGCCGACCTTTTTTGAGGTGACAAACAAAATTCGATTTCAGCACCCTCGAAAACTGAATCGTTGAGAAAAAAAAGTCGAAAAGCTTCTTCTGGGTCCCATACGTTTTGACTGAACTAATATTAGTTGTGGATTGTTTATCACCTTCTTTATGTCAACCCTTCTGTACGTGAGAAATTATTCTTAATTTCTTAAGTAAACTTGATAAAAATCAATTACTTTATTAATTAATATTAGCGCACAATATTCTGATGTTTCCTAATTTCATTCACAATTTAATTTCAGGGATTGTATTTATTATGTATGTATTTCTTCCAGTGCTGCGTATATATTTTCATGTTCACACTATTTTCAATGTTTTGAAATATGCAAGTTATTTAATTATTTTCTCATGGAAAATTCATTCAGAATGTAAGAAAAGGTGGTATTCTTTTAGATGGTTGGGTGATAATGGCAACCGCATGCAGAAGTTACTAATCTAGGGTTACATGTATCATACCACAATTTCATGCAATATTTTGTTTCATTTTATTACAGAGATCGAAATGTATGCGGTTATGCTTATTGAATTCGTAAGAGAACGGTAGGGTTTGTGGGATCCCAGCGAGAAGTCACTTTAGCGAGAAATTACCGCTTTAATGATTTCAATATAATATACCAGCATGTAATGGAAGACTAGAACTTTGTATAATCTCGTGTAAATGCGAAGTTATTCTAATGTTTCTGTTTGCTTTCCCTCGCCTTGTGTTAGCGTTGTTCTATGCAAGATTCGTGAAGACAACAAATGAATGAATGTAATATTTCTCTAAATTCTTACGAACTCAGCGTTTCTCACATTCGGTTCGTAAATTAAAGGTGTACAACTTACAAACGGTTAAACTTACATGATTGATTTTTAGATCGTTTAAAATTGTAGAAGTTAATAGCGGATGTTGAACGAATGTTCAGTAAAGGTGAAGCATTACAGAATAGCGGTGAATCGAAGAGGTGGAGGCACGGGAGCTATCCCTCTTCCCGGTTCCTATTTTTTGAGGTACATATTTTGCTCAATTTAAGCAAAAGAATTGTCCTATATAAATGGAATTTAAAGGAGTATTACTTTTATGTTCGCTGGTAAGTCTTTCAAGAGGAAATTTTTATTCTGAAACAGTGTCATTTTTTGAAGGAAACTTATGAGGGTTTTATATAATTTTATACTGTTTTATAGTAAAATTTTCTTAAGGTGGTTAGAGCGAGATATTCCCTAGTAGATAGAGAGTCCATATTGCAGTAAAAAATATTTATTTACGATATAAATGGGTATTGCGAGACATATATAAACAAAATACCCATATGATGAATTTTATTTAATTGTACGAATAAATTTTGTTTCATAAATGGAAAATGAAAATATTTCAGTACATAAAGACTTACCGTTGACTAATTTCTTAATTCGTAGTACCAACATCGCGTGGCCAAGGAATGAAAAATTAGGTATAAGATTGAATATATAAAAAAACCGCAATTACAAAAATAGCAAGAGCAGAATTATGAAAAGTAACATTATAAACATATATCTATATTTTATTTACAGTGGTCGTTAAAAATGGCAAGAATTTCCTTATCTGAGTAGGGCGAAAAGTCATTGATAAATTGGGCAACACCATACTGTACTTGAGATTGGCATGCCTGCTCAGGGCTCACGCTTCTTCTAAGTTTCGTTGTTTTGATCACTTTGAATACTGTTCATGCCTGGTAGACAAGTGGAAAATATCACTATGAGCGAATTGATGGAAGATTTGTTACCATAACGAAATTTGAGAGAATACGAAACAATTCCTCTCAATGTCACAGAACATGAAATAATAGGTTTTCAAATATATTTCAATGCTTGTTTCTCTCTAATGCTTATTTCTTTAATTATCTGAGCCAATGGTAAGATAAACCTTAGATTATTTGATAGCTCAACACGATCAGAAGTTTGGTTATCTCCTACTTTGTATTATTTCTAGCGGTGATAGAGTAATTAACAGAAGTGATTTACTGAAGCTATTTCCTGGTTGCAATGTTTTCAGCATAATTTTATATCATGTTATATATTGATTTAGATGCAGATTATTGTGAAAAGTACATCCAAATTAATAAAGATAAAATGAAATTACGGCATCATATAATTCAGAGAGCAGAATTATTTAGACCTTCAATAATAAAATTATAACATGGTTGGAGATAAAATCTTCAAAAGAGTTCCTAGTGGCAAGGTCTTCTGTAATCGTTTGCCTTGATGTTACACAAAAGAATGTTTTGGAAAGAAGACATGAAGCCCATTCAAATGCATTACTATTGTCCAGGGAATGCAAACAAACAAAATATAGTGCTACAGAGTAAAGAGGTTTCTATTCCAAATTCTAATGGTACCAAAGGTAGAATTTATAATTCCTCTTACAATTTCAATTTCATTTGCCCATGGCTGGATGTAGATACAGGGCACACATTCAGAGAAATCTTGAATTAACCGAAAAAATACTTACGATAGAATAAATCGTTGTACAAATACAGCTGTAAATAAACAAATTGCTTACAAAGTGGAAATTACATTTTTAATTTCTCATTTACAAATGCATGTTCCATTCAATTTTTTAAAAATCGAACATTGTAGTTCAGTAATAATTTGATATTGATTATATTCAGATAAAAACACTTTATGAACTTAATAATATTTATTTTAAAAAATACGGGCATGGAACTCCCAAACTTATTTTGCTAGTAGCGAAATTCAGCTCTGAATTTACCTATACCTTGAATGGTTGAACACAAGCATAAAAAATATTTTATTATTTCTACACATTTGATACCATTGTCCATTGAGATTCTGACCTACGCTAAAGGTTGCTGCTTTGAGTCTCGTGTAAGGTATCGTGCAACTGTAGTGTAGAAGGCAATGTCATCTGCTGAGTATCTCGTATAATAAAAGAGTATATTAATCATTTTCGAATAATGAATCATTTGAATAATCAAGTAAATAGGTAATCATTGTTCAGGAGCAAAAGTCAAAAGGCTTACATACCGCACAATACTAAATAGTAATGCTTCATTGAAGATATAAAAATATATAAACTCTCAAGATCACCCATTTGCTCATATGGAGTGATATCTAAGTGATTCATTCGGAATATTAATTGAATTAAGCTTTTCATTCAGATTGCACAAATCATTGTATATCCATCTCATTTCAGCTTCGCTAATATCGAATTAATATCGAAGGCAATGTTTTCCAGAAAGCGCGCGAAAAAGCGAAAGAAAATTTCAGTTCGAATCTGTTACGCCATAAGAGCCCATGTTAAAACGACAAACTTTACGGTCTCATTACGCAAAAACTAGGTAGTAAAAACCTTTGAAACTCTACCAGAACATAGAACATCCTCTCATCTTTTGATTAAAACATTTATAAAGCCATGTTAAACATAACACGTATCTCTCTCGAATCAGCTTAAGAAATAGGTCCTTTAATACTGCTAAACAAATTTTTTACAATAATTTTATTTCATAACAATTCAAATTTAATCGTACGTCAATGTTTCTCCACCATTCAACGAAGTTTCGAGAGTATTTGCTCACCCCATCTTCAGGTTTCCCCAACTTTATAGCCGGGTCATGGTAACGAAAAAGTGGATAAATCGAGTTGCTAAATTTAGAACAAAATCTTCTAACACATAGTGTAGCCAGACTCGAAGTTTTAGGAGTATTCGATAACGAAAAATCGAAAGATGACAAAACATCTGTCTCCGTCTGTGAACAACGCTAGCGGTTAAAGCGTTCAGCCGATTATCTCCAGAATTGATATTTCTCAATTGATATGGCTGATGTGGCGGTCCCTTGAATTTGAAACATATTTTAATGTTGGGGGTACTTAACATGAAACCCTTGATACACTTTCAAAGAATAGCTCTATCGTTTTTTATTAAATTTTGTTGTTGGATACTAGAAAGGATGTTTAAAAAATAGCTGTGGTCTCATTTTTGTTAAAAACTCTGATTTTTCAAAAATTGAAAACATTCAAAATCTTTTCGGCTTCTTCCTACAACTACAATTATGAAGATACATTTTTCTTCATGAAACGTGTAAATCAAAAACAGATTTTCAAGTATTGTCATATTATTTTTTTTAGCTGAGTATTTTTTGCGAAATTTTGTGCCAAACATAGGGAATGATTATTTATAAACAATGTTTTCTTAAAAACCGCACAACAGGTTTTGATTAAATTAGAGCCTTCGATAGCATAAAGGCGCGTCCACACGATGCGTCTTTTCGTTCAATTTTGCGCATGCGTTTCGGGCATGCGTCTTTCGTCAAAACGATAGACGCATGCAATAGCGCAAGCACTCCCGGAGCTGACGGGAATCTCGTTCGTCTTTCTCGTGCGCTTCCTCCAAAGAATCTGTATTTCATAGCCAAGTCATCCGGAATACAGAGCCGTACGTGTTCTTTGAGTAGTCTTTCGTAGTCTTCCGAGTTATTGTGTGGTGTCCGTCTGTTTAATTGCGAATTTCATACAGATTATTCTGTTTTTGTATATTTACAGGGTTGGGCAGTACTTAAATACTTGTATTTGAAATACGTATTTAAAATATATTTTGTATTTGAAAGCCTGAATTTCTGAGTTTTTGGACATGTATTTTAGAGATGTATTTAAATACATAAAATGGGTGTATTTAAAAAAAGAAATACTTTAAATACAGATGAAGATGATACCGGGAAGAATTTCTTT
Organism: Teleogryllus occipitalis; assembly: GCA_011170035.1. NCBI lineage: Eukaryota > Metazoa > Arthropoda > Insecta > Orthoptera > Gryllidae > Teleogryllus > Teleogryllus occipitalis. The sequence goes on from BLKR01007990.1 coordinate 22,107, forward strand.
TTGCTTGATTCTGCTGGTGAATGGACCTCACTGAAACAAAAATAAAAGCTCCTTTCAGCACCTGAACTTAAATTCTCTTCTTTTTTAAATGATAAATCTGAATCATTAAAAATGCTGGACAATTATCTGACAATAAAAAGAAGTCTATTCCTTATAACACTAGTTTATGTTTATCAGTGCCAGTACAACAATTGTTTCTCTTTGCGGGTTTTATGCAGTCGCCAACTAGAGGTTTATTGTCTGATGATTTGTTTGAAAAAACCGGTCGTTTAAAAAAGAAATTCCGTTTGAGTAAGCCATATTTTTGATATTTTATATTTGTGAGTTTTGTGAATATGTAAGCGAAAGTGTTTTGTATTTGAGTTTTTAGTAACTGTTCAAAAATGTATGACTGTCAATTAGTATTATTGTAATTGGCAATTACAATGTAATGTTCCAATAAAAAAGTTATAATGCAACATTATTGTATTTACTGTATTTTTAGTAAATACAATATTTTGTATTTTAAATACGTTTGTATTTATCAATAGAATAATATCAAGAAACAGCACCATTGAAACAGTTCGAACAGTGTACTTCGCAAATATGCACTCTATTCTCAAATACGCACTAATAATCTGGGGTCAAGCACCAGAGGCTAAGCAAACATTTAAAATTCAAAAGAGAATCATTTAAACACTACAAAAAATACAAAAGGAACAGAGTCCTGTAGACCTCAATTCAAACAACTTAACATACTTCCACTGTCTTGTATATTCATTTACGAAGTTCTCATGTTAGAAAAGAAAAATGAAATAAACAATGACACACATTACAAACTTAACTCGATTTTATTACATGGGAGTTTTTTTGTTTTTTTTTTTCTCCCTTTCAAAATTCAAAATTTATTGCTTATTTATCCTTGAAAATCGATTTTATTACATGGGAGTTTTTTTGTTTTTTTGTCCCTATCAAAATTCAAAACTTAAGTAGTATATGATTTAGTGTAGGGATCACAGAATTTTGAAAATGTGCACACAATTTACTTTTCCCCATAGCCCGTCATACGCAGTTTTTAACTGTTTTTGACGTAAATAAATAAATAAATAAATAAATAAATAAATAACTCAAGCTTACACTTGTTCAACACAAGGCAAGCATGTAACCTCCATCAACCAAAGTGCACAAGCACATTATACCAAAAGGGTACATTCTCTTCTGGTATACAATTCTACAACAAATTACCAATACACCTGAGAAACGTAACAAGATTACACAACTTCAAGAATAAACTCAAACACTTCCTTGGGAAAAAAAACCTTTTTTATAGTGTTCAGAAAAACCTCAATAGCTAATATGTGCAATGTGATTTCAGGTGCTGCAGCAGGACTAGGTGTAGAAATAGAAAAAAACCTGGCCAAAACCCGTCTCCTTTTCCCGACCATTTCAAGATTTAAACATGAAATATACCAATATTGTTAAATTATATGTAGTTGTTACCTTAATTGATATCATGTACTATTATTATTATTATTATTATTATTATTAATATAAGTAGTAGCAGTAAAGTCACTAGACCAAGTAAATGTTATTTTAAAAATGAAACAGTATAAATCCTGAAATGTTAAATTATGTTAAACTATTTTGCTACTAAATAATATCTTACTACCGTATATAATATTTTAATCTATCTAATAAGTATTGTAGTATAATCCCTAGGCTAATGACCATTTCAACTTTTTTTTTTTTTGCCGTTTTCCTGGTCCTTTGAGCAAATGCAGAGATGGCCCCTTGTTTTGCTTCTGGACAATAAATGTAACTTCTCTGCACTCAAGAAGATGCGTGCAATTGTACTCCCTCCATATACATCACATTTGACTCATCATACATGATTGTAATTGTATATGTGACTCAATAAAGTATTATTATTAATAGCAAATTAAAACCTAATGTATTTTGAGTATGTACTTAAATACTTATTTGCAAACTATTTTGGCTAAATTTACTATTAATACTTACTAAATTTAAATTATTTTGCTCAGTCCTGTATATTTAAGGTAATATCAATTTTCAATATATATATATATATATATATATATATGTACTTCGCTATATAGTTGAAACTAGTAATAAACACTTGGATTATTTCCATTTCTAGTGCGGTGTGTTGCAATGACAGGAGAATAATATTTAGTTCTCCCTAATTTGTTTTTTATTTTTACGATAATGCTAATTTTCGAAATTTATTTAATAAGTTATATAACTGAAACAATTAAATGCAATAGTTTTCATCAAAGTATAATAGCCTTAAAGGCAATAACGTTTAATAGTGTGTTTTCCTTGCTTAAAGTATTTTCTTCTCCACATCCGCCTCTCTCATTTTCTCTTCTTTCGACCGATTATAAAATAAGCTGTCGAAATTGCCGCGCAAATAGCTGGATCCGTTGTACAGAACATATCTGAAGCACCGCACAGTGTTGCACAGAAAAGACGCATCGTGTGGACGCGCCTTAAGAAAACGGGCCTGATGGCCTGAGTCTCGCCACATAAATACAGTCATTATTATTATTATTATTATTATTATTATTATTATTATTATTATTATTATTATTATTATTATTATTATTATTTATTTTTTCACAGCTTTCTGGTACATGTTTGAGGAGTCATACATATATTTCTATCAAAGCCGGCGGCGCTAGCCGAATGCGTTTACTACGCTCCGTGAAGTCACGAAGGTTAAGCGCATTCGAAACTCGCGGGTTCGTAGTTGGGTGACCGGCCAGGAACCCCGGGATCTAACGCCGTCGAGCCCCTGGCCGAAGGGATAAAAGGCACTGACTGACTGCGACGTGACGAGACTTGACTAATATTAAAAAAAAAAAAGTAAAAGCACGTTAATGGACGATTACTCCGAGAAGTGCAAAGCGCTCAGCGCCCCTTAAGGGGCTTGGAGACGCGTTGCGTCAAGGTGTAGACGCAACAAATTAAAAAAAAAAAAAAAAAAAAGATGATTTCCGTAGTAGATTACTTTTAACAAAAATATATATTTTTTTAAGAACTAATTAGAATGTAAACATTTCTACAAATGTAACTTTAAACACTTAGTTTATAAATAAAAAAGTAAATAATTCTTTAACACTAATTTATTTAGGAATCCATGAATCTTCTGACTAAAGAACACGTGCTCAGGATCACAGCTTTCTGTACATTGATGATAATGTTCGTCTCGATACCCAGTTTTTTCAAAGTGCTTCAGGGCGGTAGGTATCACACCTGTTGCTGAGAGGATGATCGGCACAATCTCCACCTCCAGTACATGCCACTGCTCCTTTATAACTTGTGCAAGTTCCCTGTACTTCCGTGTACTCCCTGTACTCCCCGTGTACTCCCTGTACTTCCGTACTTATGTACGGAACCGTTTGCACTCAATTGACACAGTCGAAGTGTCAATTGAGTCAATACGACACCCGAAACAATCGTCTGTTTTTGTGCAAGCGCAAGATACTTTTTTTGCGATCGTCGAATCAGGAAATAATTCTCGTAATAACGCAGAAGTACAATCCATTGATTTGAAGCTGGTGTGATGTTTAACTGTGTGATAAGCCAAAACTCCTTCAGCCACACTTGCTTCGCCGCTTTGAGTCACAAACGATATCATGGATTTGGACCATAGAGCACTTCAAAATCTAAATATTCCTCATATCGTACTGGATAACACTACTGTTCCTCTATGCTCTCAAGTTAAAATTATCGATAAATCTCTAAATTGGGAACCTCGTGTTCGGGATACTTGCTGCAAAGTGTATGCTTCAATGTACTCACTCAAATGTGCTTACAAATGCCTCCCACCCAAAACCAAAGAACTACTAGTAAAATCCCTCTTGCTCCCCCTACTTGATGACGGTGACATTGTGTTCGGTATCGTAAAGAAATCAACCACCGACGCTCTTCAAAGAGTTCAAAATGCGTGTGTTAGGTTTCAATACAATATCAGAAAGTATGATCACATATCGGGATACTACAAAGAAAATAACATATTAAACTTGAAAGGCCGACGCGAGTTTCATAGTTTGTGCCTTTTCTACAAAATATTAAATACGGGTGTACCTACTTACCTCTTTCATAAAATTTTTATCTTAAAACAAGAAGATTCCAAAAATCTTTGCTATGCAATATTCCTAAGAGCAATACTTAATTTTCACAATAAATCTTACTTAGTAGCAACATCCCGAGAGTGGAATAGCCTTTCAGTAAATGTTAGGAAATGTAAAACACTGCGATCATTTAAAAAACATTTAAATTCTCTTTTTCTGAGCTGATATTGTATGATGTGAAAGTGTGTACTAAATTTTTTTCAAAATTGTAGGGTAAATGTAATTTTTATATGGCATTTTTGAAGGGTTTTTTTCTTTTCTTGGATTTCTAAAGTTATTTCTTAATAAAGTTCCAATAATTACTTCTTATAGGCAGTCACAAATACATTTAAAAACAAATAATTTTTACATTTCATACAGGTTTTAAATAATTTTTCAAAGACTAATGGGTAAATGTATAACAAAACGTCAAATGTCGAACGATCAAAGAAATATGAAATAATATACAAATTCAATCTTCCGAAGCATCCAATTGCCTGCAATTACGTTTATGAAGCGCAGTGAAATTTGGAGCGGGCGATCATGTTTGTCACCAAATTTCACAACAAATATTCATATTTTCAAAAAATGTAACATTGCGTTATTTGAAGATCTTTTTTTGATAAACACATTTCATTAAGAAAAAAATTGTAACTTCACAATTGTAGTTGTAGGACGACGTTGAAAACGAAGCGCAGTAAATTCCGTGCGGGCGATTATGTTTGTAGCTAAATTCCACAAAAGATACTCATATTTTCAAAAAATTCAACATGACCTTATTTGAAGATTTATTTTCGATAAACACATTTTATTTTTCAAAAAGTATTTTCACAATTATTGTAGTTGTAGGAAGACGCCAAAAAATGTATATTTTTTTTTAATTTTCGAAAAATTTGAGTTTTAACGAACGTGAGACCTACATCATTCTTTTGAACGTCCTTTACATTAACCAAAAACAAACTTTTATCAAAAACAAAGGAGCTATTTCTTTGAAAATTCCTTGCGGGCTTCATTTAAAGTACCCCCAAAATGAAAATATCAGTTTCAAATTCAAGAGGCCGCGACATCGATTGAGGAATATCAGTTTTCGAGAAAATCCGCTGAACGGTTTAAGCGCAAGCGTTGTTCACAGGCAGATGGACAAACGTTTGGTCGTCAATCGATTTTTCGGTATCAAGGACTCACAAAACATGGATTCTGGCTACCCCACATCTTAGAGGATTATTTTTCTAATTTTAGCATCTGAATTGATCCACGTTTTCGTTGCCAGGGCCCTGCAAAAAGTTTTTCTTCCGAAAATTCGCCGTTTTTTCCTGTAGTATTATATAACTTTCTCCCTACCGCGGTAGCGGGAAAGTAAACGTATAAAATTAGTTCAATTTACCCGTTCTAAAAAGTATGTCAGCAAAACTTCTGAGTCAGAAGACACTCTTTTTTTATTTTCCAACATTTACAGATATATTCTCCCTCGTGCCTGTTTTTATATTTCGTGGGAAGTAATAATTTCAAGGCTTTGTCAACGTCTTCTAATATTTCATCTAGAATATGTTCAGTATCTTCCATTTACAATCATTTCTTTTCCCTCTGTCACTATGGAGATCATAAAAAAGAATAGGAAGTCCTCTGAAACAGGTCTATTTAGAGAAGGAATACATCATCAAATGTTTGCTCGAATGGTAAAGATGTGCTATAATTTCTCAAAACTAGTATTCTCAAATGGAAACGAAAAAACATTGAACGTAACTTGTGGATAAAGGGATATTGCACACGTGATAAATAAGAAAACTCGCAGCTATGGTCGCTCG
>BLKR01007991.1:0-27946 GCA_011170035.1 Teleogryllus occipitalis
AAAAGGCAACAAAAATGAAATTCAAAATTATCGGCCCATCTCTCCTCTATCAGTTTCTTCAAAAATATTAGAGAGACTTTTTACGTACGAATGGAAACCTTTCTCACTAAACACGACGCACTTTCAGATTGCCAACATGGATTTAGAAAATCAAAATCAACGGAAACAGCTATATTTTCTTTTCTTAAAGATGTCGCCTCTTCATTGGATCAAAACGAGGCACTTATTGGATTATTTTTAGATCTCTCAAAAGCTTTTGACGTCATTGATCATGACATTTTACTTTCCAAATTACCTTCATATGGAATTCGTAGTATTGCTCTAGATTGGTTATGTTCGTACCTTAAACAACGATCTCAGAGAGTTGAAATACCTTACTGGAATGATGGAACATTACGTACGCACCCTTCCGACTCTTTGCCCATTGCATGTGGAGTTCCTCAAGGATCGATTTTAGGCCCTATTCTGTTCCTACTTTACGTAAACGATATGCCCTCGACGATTCGAAACGGAAGAACGGTTCTCTTTGCGGATGATACGAACATCCCTTGCAATAAAGAAACCGTAAATAGTACAATATCAGATGTTTCAAATTGGTTCCGAAATAACAAATTAATAGTAAACGAAAAGAAAACGGTTTTAATGCAGTTTTCCTTATCAAATAAACAATTCTGTGCTCCATTGAAAATGAACAGTGTACCATTAACTGATGTTAAGGCAACAAAATTTTTAGGTCTCTCAATTCAGTCAAACCTTAAATGGAACGTCCATTTAAATGAATTGAACACAAAATTAAGTTCATTATGCTACGCGTTCAGAATTATTGCAAATTCAGTCAGCCTTCATACTGCTCGTTGTGTATACTTCGTGAATGTTCATTCCTGCCTGAGATATGGCATAATATTCTGGGGAAATACATCTTATAGCTCCCAGACTTTTAGATTACAAAAACGAATTGTACGAATAATAACCAAATCCCACCCACGTGATTCATGTAAGCCTCTCTTCAATAATCTAGGAATTCTACCATTACCGTGTCTTTTTATTTACGAATCAGTAGTTTTTGTAAAAAATGACTTGCTCAAGGGCGGGAATATTTTTTCAGAAAATGCCGAAGTCTATTACTATAACACTCGACGTAGAAATCATATTCCTCAGGTGACAGTATCAACAGCTTATTACAAAAAATTCACATACAATACATGTACATTATTTTACAACACTTTGCCAGATGACATTAAACGATTAAATTCAATAGAAAAGTTTAAATCCCAAGTGAAATCGTTTCTGCTGCATAACTGTTTCTATACAATTAGAGACTATACTGAGCATCACAAGAAAAGTAACATTATTTTTAACAATGATACATAACGCATTAATTACCATTTGGACTGTATAAATGAGTATAAACAACATGTAACAACTATTGTACTACAGCTTCCGGGTCAATGACCCCCATCTCGATCAGGTTTTTCGTCCAGTTTCCCTGATCCATTGAGCAAATGCTGAGATGGCCCCTTGTTTTGCTTCTGGACATAAATGTAACTTCATTTTCTGTGCACGTCTTCTAGAATTCAGTAGGAAATACAATTATTCAAATTATCGTTTCCATGTGGTCGCGGCAGGAAGTAATAAGAGCCAAAATTGATTGCTTATTTATCTTTGAAAATAGATTTTATTACATGGGAGTTTTTTTATTGTTTTTTTCTCCCTTTCAAAATTCAAAATTTATTGCTTATTTACCCTTGAAAATAGATTTTTTACATGGGAGTTTTTTTTTTTTTTTCTCCCTTTCAAAATTCAAAATTTATTGCTTGTTTATCCTTGAAAATAGATTTTATTACATGGGAGTTTTTTTTTCTTTTTTTTTTCTCCCTTTCAAAATTCAAAATTTAAGTAGTATATGACTTAGTGTAGGATCACAGAATTTTGAAAATGTGCACACAATTCACTTTTCCCCATAGCACGTCATACGCAGTTTTTAACTGTTTTTTTTTTGACGTAAAATAAAATAAAAAATAAACAATGGGAGGGTAGGCGCCTAACAGTGTGTGTTGCCGAACTGCTGTCACTTCCCAGCGCCTTCTCCCGGGAAGGTAGGAGTGACAGAGCAACAACAGAGTGCGTCAGTCTTTCTCCTGGCAACAGGGGGGTGGGGCGTCTTTGTGCAAGGCAGACTGCTGAGAACAACCCGTCCAGGTTCTGATCGTATGCCATTTATGGTAGATGTAAATGACGTTAATAATTTGTGCTGAATTTTCATTATCACTTTTGTGATTTTGAATCCGCTGCATATTTTGTTGTAAGAAAGTCTATGTTGCACATTTTATTCCTTTTTATTTTCAAACAAGTGTGTCTTTCAGATGCATGTCTGTCCACACTTATCCACTTTCATTTTTCGTTCAATATTTAACAGCTGCATTACTCCTTCACATCAGTATTCTTCTATATTGAGGTTTTAATACTTCTAATAAAAAACCTTATTTCATGCTATATTTTCTAATTAAATTTTTAAAACGTTTTAAAGGAAACGTTCAACTTTGTTTTCTTTCAGTATTATTGAAATTCATTGCTGGTAACCATTATTGGGAACCAGCACCATCACCGGGGTTACCTTCCAGTGGTGATGTGGTAGAAGAGCCTAACTGTGTGTTGACGAACAGCTGTCACTTCCGAGCGCCTTCTCCCAGGAAGGTAGGAGAGCCTGAGCAGATGGGACGCCAACAGACTGCGCCTGTCTCTCTCCTGGCAACTTGGGGGCGGATTTGTGCAAGGCAGACTACTGACATCAAGGTCCTGTTCTAATGCTATGTTTGTTTACAGGCTTGTACTAGTAAGCATTGTACAACCATTATGTAATGAACAAATTAGAATTTTTTTATTTCAGTAAAAGAGGGAAAAGTCTCAAATCTTCATGAAATGTACACAGACGACCTCCAATGTATCAGTGGATACTCGTCGAAACTGAAATTTTCCCCAAACATTCCTCCTCTCCTTCGTTAAGAAAATAAACGAAGACCTCATTGTATTAAATAAATAGATGCAAGCCCTCGGATGGACTCTGGCAACGACTGGGGAGGATCCAACAATTATTTCAGGTGGTTCAATTTCAATTCAGACCTTATAAATATTTTTGAAAATACATTTTTAATGGTTATTTTGAAAGTAAAATATGATAATTGTTTTGAATACATCAGGTAAAATTCCAAAACTAGTAGTGCCCGTGCGAATAATTCGCACGGAGTTCAATATTTTTAAAATTCCCTTAATTACAATTTTCTTTTATTTATACTGGAATTTCATTTTTTTTATGTATAAAATTTTTAGCCACTGCATCTAATTCAATATTGTAATTTAAGAGTTTTATCACAGCAGAATGTACTAATTTTCTTTAACTCAAATTCTCTGTAGGACACTAACAAATCAAAATGTATGAATAATGGGACTTGATATAATTAATTCTTCCCAAATACAATAATTTAAGAATAAATCAATTCAAAATATCAATAACATTCATGATAATGTTGACCAACACGATCAAGAACAGGACAAAATATCAATAACCTTTATTATTGAAAATTACAATCCATGTTCAAAAATCTATCACTAAAAATAAACTATAAAAACCAACAAACAAACAAAATTGCCACAATAAATAAATAAATAAAGCCTTTCTTGCTCGCGAGTGAATATAACTTACCACTTTCATTGAATTGGTCCTTCCCTTCAAGAATGGATATGAACACATTTATTAATAACCTTGCTTGTGAAAATGCTAAATAAATGTGGAACAGGCATAGGTAAATAAATACTAATTTGAGAAGAAAATAAATAAAATTTAATACACAAATAAAAATAAAATTTATACACTATAAAATGTACACACTATAAAATTAACATCATTAAATTTAACAAACAAATAAAATTTCAGGTCACTTCCCTCAATGTAATATTTTGAGTGAATAACTTGCCATTTTCTTTGAATTGGTCCTTCAACAACAGAAATGAACACATTTCGAAACGACCTTGCTCGTGAAAATGCTACATATAGCTGGCCAAGTGAGAAAACAGGCGTAGGTAAATAAATACCAACTCGCTCAAGTGTCTGTCCTTGTGACTTGTTAATAGTCATAGTGAAGACAATTCTTAGCGGGAATTATTTTCTACACAACATAAATGGAAGGCTTAAATCAGAAGGACATAACTGAATTCTGGGTATTAAAACGGTCTTCCCTGAATCAATAACTACTGCAGAAATACAGAGGTCATGCAATGCCTTCACAATCATGCGCGTTCCATTTACCAAACCTTCTCTAACATTTAAATTTCTTATTAACATCACAATTGTGTTAATTTTCAGTGTAAGAATATGAGGTGGGAGACCTGATGGAGTTAAACTATTCAAGAATTCTAGAGGATATAACTGGGCAGAGGAGTGATCTTCACTTTCAACACAGTCAATACTATAATATGTTTTAGAAGGACCTTCCACCAAATTTTCAACAATGTCTTTATTAATTTCTGAACAATAGTAATTTTTGTGCACAGTATTGCAACATTTGTTAGAGCGTCAATATTTGTTTCATTAATTTTGTTGGTAAGAAATACATTGCTTATTAAGTCATCGTAATTGCATATACACTGTGAAGGTATTTCCACCAATTCATCTTGTAAGTGGTGAGATGCCAATGTTCCAGTTCCTAATTTTAATAACCACTCACTAAATTCTTGATCAGCAGCTGCTCTAATATTTTCTGTAAGTTTTCTTTTTTTAATGAACTTCCAAAATAAACAATTTTTTACACAGTTTTCAACAATGGATAAACGGGCACCACGTCTAATAACTGGAAGGGTCCGTCTAAAATCTCCTCCAAACAGAATAACTTTCCCACCAAACAACAAATCACATTTCATGATATTCTGTAATAATTTATTACAGACAATTAGAGCATTTTTGGAAACCACTGATATTTCATCCCAAATAATTAGTGATGCTTTTTGTAAAACCTTTGCTTCCACAGAATCTTCTCTGATTTTGGCCACAGATGATTCATGAATAGGAACTGGTAATTTAAAAAGAGAATGCGCAGTCATACCACCCTCCAATGTAGTAAACTGAAATTGTCACGAACTGCCAAACGATAGCAATAGTACCGCAGTTGTGTTGTTGAATTCCTAACTGCAGTTCTATATATATCAACATGCTGAATGCCTGGCTGCCATCCTGAATCACCACAGGGAAACAGGAGTGGATAGCTCATAGGGTCAACATGAGGATTCATGTTCGATATAATGGAAATTCTCTCTGAGCTTTTTGATCTTACTACGAAGTCAAATTTTCCTGGTTCCTCCCCCTCATCAAACATAAAGGCTGCAGCTATTTCCTCCGATACTGGAATATTGTACCGACGCTTATCAAATGAATTTTCCAAGGAGAATTTTAGCTCCATATTTTGAACATGATCCGTAATGTCCTTCATGTGTTGAAAAAGCTGAGCATAAGGATTTATATGGAGAATAATTTCCTGTAAATTCTGCATAATATATCTATCACAAAAACGATTTTCATGCCTATCTATACGTTTTTTTACGGCTTCACTTGCATCTAAAATGAATAAACCTGCATATGATGGCTGAATGTTATTTTCTGGAATCAAAGGCCCAACAGCATGATATATCTGTCCATGAATTTTTAGACAATAAGGCCCCGACCCTCATAAATGAACAGCATTTAACTGAACAGATGCAAAAGCCAGAACATTATTATACTGCCGTATGTTTTCAAGATAATTTCTTGTTGTCGAATCATTTGCTTCGATTAGCTCTCTAAGAAACTGAGGCACGGCAATTGGTGGTAATTTTATTTTCCCCTTATGGCAACATATAGAAGTATTCTGCTCACCTCGGAAAAGTTTTGCAGAACAATGACAACATCTATAGTACATTCCACCAACACTGAACAATGGAACTTCACTGTCAGATTTATATATTCTGGCAGCATCATAACTAAGTGCGGTCTCTGCTTGCACTTCTATTGCGACGGATGCCATGCGTTTCATCTGCTTGAACTTGCATGTTCATTTGACAGAGCCCGCCTTTCCCGTTTTCTTCTGTCTTCTCTTTCCAGTGTAAGAGGTCTTTTACGTGGCATATTTGTCCTAAATAAAAAAAACATCTATGAACATTGAGGATTTAATGTTAATAGAACTAAAATGTAATTCTTAAAATCATAATACATAGTGCTATTTAATTTGCAGAATTTTATCTTGAATATATTTAATAATCAGAACATATATCTCTAAACTAACCTTTATTTCAAGTCCCTCTGCGCTATTTAAATGCACCAAGATGTAGGCAGAATGAAGGTTGAACCTATCAAAACAAAATATGGGAAATAAAATTGTTGCAAAAATGCATGCTTATATTATAAATAACCGCAAAATAGAGTGAAAACAGTTAATTTAGGTCTGAAGAATAACAAATACAAATATATTAGAAAGAATTTGAAGAGAAAAAGAAACTTTTAAAAGAAATAGAATCTTAAGAAAAAAATTTTAAGAGATTATCTAACATTACAAAAATAACTTTTAGTCCTAAAAAATAAATAAAAAGACATTCATGAACATTGAGGATTTAATGTTACTGGAACTAAAATTTAATACTTAAAATCTTAATACATGCAAATAACAGGAATTTCGAAATTCTTATGGGCCAAGATACAAACGACTGTGGCACTCGTTAGTGTAAAAAAAGATAAAAGTGAGCCATACAAACAATGTAATCTACTGCACATCTTGGAGTATGTTGGCATAATGCAATTGACTTGCAATGTAATTGGATATTACTAACCTTTAACCACTGGTAAACCGCACTGCACGCACATGAAACTATGCTATTCTGCTGCACCAAGATGGATGTAGAATTAAGCCATGTGCTCGTAAAAATATCTTGTACCTACCAATTCAAAATATCAAATATAAGACACTAATATAAAAATTGCACAGAACTTATCTCTGCGTGCGATGTAATCGGATACAATATACTAACCTTCGCTGTTAGCCAAATTCGCTGCCACTTCTCTGTAACTAAATTCGCTGTTCAACCGCACCGAACCGCACACGAACACCAAATGTATTGGCGCTTTCAAAATTCGCTTTCAGCAGTTACAGGTTCACCAACTTAAATTTTGCGAAGAACGTTGAGTTCTTGTAACAGTTATTTTTTTGTGAATACCTTATTACACTTGGTTGTCAGTCTGTAACTCAGTAAACTTTTTTACATTCACAACTTTCATTGTTCAATTTGTTTATATTTGGCCATGCGCTCGGAGACATGGCGTTATAATAATGATATGCCGCAGGTTCCCCAACTCATATTTTGCGCAGGACGTTGTGTTATTGTTTTAATTATTTTTTTGTAAATAACTTTTTAAGAATTACGAAAATGCAAAACTGATTACAATTGCGGAAATAGAAAATTTTTTTACACCGATAAACACCCTGATCATACGAATACATCTAGTGGTTATCTATATCTCAGATCACCATTTTACTGTATTAATTATATGGATGGTGGCTTGCTGGGGGAGGCCCCCCCCGATCGGTCACTGTGCGACACCATGAACACATTAAATAAATCATTCCTTCCAATAATCATCATAAATGGCTCATCTCATCCCAGATGTCTCGACATACTTCTTACTCAGACTGTGCAAGAATTTATTCTCTCAAACGCGACCGAAAACTACAACCTACAAACACACGCGTAAACGTGATAAATTTAAGCATTACGCCTAATTTCTATTACCGTTTTAAATAATGTGAAAAACGCGAGTTGCAAACAGCATAAAATGCCTGAATTCGTTTCGAGTTTAATCTTCTCAAGTGCGACCATCTCCTTAAAGCAAATTCACAAATTCACAAAATATCAACTTGATGTCAACATGATGTCAGGTTAAAAACAAAGTTTTATAGTTAATATTACAGTTTACTTAGAGATACTTCATAAGTCCACAATTGCTGTTATATGACTTGTCTCTCACCGGGAGCGGTAGCTCAGTGCATCAACTGATGTCACTCCAGCGCCTCTATCCTAGGTTCGAGTCCTGACGGCGGCAGGATTTTCGACTCGCTTTTCAGCTTGGTCGAATTCAGTCGCTGCCTGCAGGAGAATTCTAGCGGCCGGCTGCTCTGATCGGTAGTTTTCCGTGGTTTCTCCGATCAACACCATGCGAATGCCGGAGCAGTACCCTTCCAAACGGGCCACGGACCGCGCGCGATCTGTCCTTCCTCTTCCTTGTCCTATCCTCTCCCCTTACACACACTTACACTAACATGCACTACACTACCACATATCCCGGGAGACCGGTCGGGAGCTTAGAGCTTGTCCCGGCTGGGGCGGTGCCCTGCTGGTGGGAGAGTCCTGGTTAGGGGGAAACCCCACTAGCCGACGGTAGGTCGGCGGCGGATCTCGCCATACAGCGGGGGAAGATCCCCGTCTCTCCCGAAGAAAATCATGCACTACACTAACGGGACTAATGACCAAAGCAGTTAACGCGCCCGGAAACACGAAAAAATCAATCAATCTATGGATGACTTGTCTGTCCGCCACCCATCAAAATCGCGCCATAAAAGTTGTCGGCTGTCGTCCACGGCGCGATCGAATGCGAGCCAACAGGTGGCAAAGTTGGCAGGACTGGCGAGCTTCGGGCTCTAAGGGAACGCTATTCCACAGAATTTCGATTCTTCTAGTGTTCTTTTCCGAGTTCAGCCACCGTCCTGAGTAGCTTTTGAAGTGTGACGCCATAGTGAACGAACTCGCAAAAATTCTAAGAGGCGGACACAGATAAACGCGAGACGTTGCAGTTTTCTCGAATTTAAATTAATTTATTTAGTGTTCTGAGCACTGTAGATCACGAACATTGCTTTGTGTACGAAGGATGGAACTGTTAACATGTTAGTTTGTAATAACAAAACGAGCGACGCGTTCTGATTAGAGATACGAGTAATTGAAATTCTCCTGCTAATCTCCCCATGAATATTTTTCTGGTGGCCACACAGGAAGGAGAATCATCAATCATTTGTGAATAATTAGAAAAGTAAATTAAAGTGTGAGATCACGCCAGGAGCCAGAGAAAATTGTACCAGTGCTGAGATGATCAACCATAATTTCGAAACTGTGATTTGAAAACAACTGGGGGCATATTGAGACTGAGAGTAAAACCAGACGATTTTCTGACAATTTTCAGTCGATTTTCTTCAAAATTGACATTTCCGGGTCGATCTGAACTACCTCGAGACCCTGCCAGTGGGTAACAAATATTTTAATTTTTGGGACCACAACATTTTCAAAAATTTCTCAAAAATAGCTCCAAATTTGTGGATTAAACTTTGTCCTCTATAGCATGAAGAGCTCTTAAAGAAATGGCGCGTGTCTAATTTTCGTTGAAGTCTCTGATTTGTTGAAAATTGCAAAAGTTCAAAATGTCTTCCTACAACTACGATAATGAAGATAGAAATTTCTTCCTTAATGAAGCCTGTTAATTAAAAATATCTTCAAATAATCACATTAAATTTTTCGAAAACATTAGTAGTTCTTGTGTAATTTTGGGTGAAACTATAGCGCTTTTTTAAAATCCATTTCTTTTATCAGAAAGGTTCTAATTATTTTCCTTAATTTTTTCCTCGTATGTAGCAGAGAACGGTAAAAAAGTGGTTCTGATCTCATTCTCGAGGAACACTCTGTATTTTGGAAATTTCAAATAACATTTCAAAAGTACAAATTTGATGATATAGACTTTTTGGTTCAATAAAATCTGTTCTAAAAATTAGTTTTTAAACAAGGACATATACAAATTTTAAAAAAATGAGTAGTTTAAGTAATTTAGAAAATTTTCGAAATTGAAAATTCGAATTTCCTGCACTTTTGCTAGAATCTTCCAGGAGTTATAAGACTGCATTGCGACAATGACGTGCGCCGCGCCTCGACACAGCAGTTACAAAATCCTCAGAATTCTTTCTCATTGTTGGGAGATATGATAGCTGTATGAAACGCGGTTTGAAGCCCTAACCACCATAGTGCTAGATTTGTCACGCGAACGTCATAATGCGGTCACAGCGACCACCTATATTAATTATTCTTTTTTCGGAATCTTTTTTGCGTTCCAGTCTTGAGACCAGCTTCATGCATCCCTAAAGACGGAAATCAGAGGTATCTGAATTATAATAAATGAAGTATTTTCTGAAAATTATTCATTTTCATAAAATACTCTCTTGACAGTGTTGAATGGGAAGAAAACAAACTCAATTTACCAACTTTTGAAAGCAAGAAAGGGAACGTATATTGTAAGATCCTTAAAATATATATTTAAAACGATCAGGAAAGTGTGCTCAGAATCAGAAATTAACATTTAATGTAACAAAATCACGATAGATAAATGTTTACATTTCTTCTTTGCATTTCTGGCATATCGTCGTCGAGCAATCCCATCACATGGGCTTGTGACACGAAAATCAAAAGTAAAATAACTTTCTTTTTATTATGGGTGGACAATTCTGAGTGGTTTTATTCAGTGCATATGTCTCTTTCCTTTCCAAACTATAATTTCATAGGGAAAAAATCCAGTATCGTAAACGATGTATATTTCGAATAGAACAATCTGTTCGAATGCAGACTCGGGTAAAGAATGATTCTGCTCTCTTATCCTACCTGCAAGATACAACTCAGAGAAACGTTTGATTTTAAAAGAAGCATTGCATTGCACTGCACTAAACTAAACCATGATGCATTAATGAGATATAAAGTAGATTTCAGTTGCAATGAAATATCTGCCTTGCAAATATTCCAGTGGTATATCAAATTAAATTTGCGGTTTTAGTTAATATTTCTTAGCGGAGGTTTTGATTGCAACTGTGCTTCACGCAGATGGACCAAATGCCGCCCCAGCCCCATCCTCCTGAGCACCCACCCCCTGCCGCTGCGATTTGCGTCCGTCGTATACATCAGTTATTTACACATCGGTTTTACAATGTTTACAAGACTTTTGATATGCCATTTTTTCTACAAGATTTTTGAGATGCAATTTTTTCAACAAGATTTTTGATATGACATTTTTTCTATACAAGATTTTTGAGATACAATTTTTTTACAAGATTTTTGATACATTTTTCTACAACATTTTTGATACATTTTTTACAAGAATTTTGATACATTTTTCTACAAGATTTTTGATACATTTTTTCTACAAGACTTTTAAGATGCAATTTTTTCTACAAGATTTTTGATACGACATTTTTCTACAAGATTTTTGATACATTTTTCTACAAGATTTTGATACGGCATTTTCTTCTACAAGATTTTTGATATATCATTTTTTCTACATGATTTTTGATACATTTTTCTACAAGATTTTTGATACGACATTTTTTCTACAAGGTTTTTGATACGGCATTTGTTCTACAAGAGTTTTGTTAAGACATTTTTTCTACAAGATTTTTGAGATACAATTTTATTCTACAAGATTTTTGATACATTTTTGAAACAAAATGTTTGATACTTTTTTACAAGATTTTTGACCCATTTTTCTACAAAATTTTTGATACATTTTTCTACAAGATTCTTGATACGACATTTTTCTACAAGATTTTTGCTAAATTTTTCTACAAGATTTTGATACGGCATTTTCTTCTACAAGGTTTTTGATACGGCATTTCTTTCTACAAGATTTTTGAGATGCCTTTTTTCTACAAGATTTTTGATATATCATTTTTTCTACATGATTTTTGATACATTTTTCTACAAGATTTTTGATACAGCATTTGTTCTACAAGAGTTTTGATACATTTTTTCTACAAGATTTTTGAGATGCAATTTTTTCTACAAGATTTTTGATACATTTTTGAAACAAAATCTTTGATACATTTTTTACAAGAATTTTGATACATTTCTCTACAAGATTTTTGATACTTTTTCTACAAGATTTTTAAGATACAATTTTTTCTACAAGATTTTTGATACATTTTTCTATAAAATTTTTGATACGGCATTTTCTTCTACAAGATTTTTGATACGACATTTTTCTACAAGATTTTTGATACATTTCTCTACAAGATTTTTGATACATTTTTCTACAAGATTTTTGATACATTTTTCTACAAGATTTTTGGTACATTTGTTCTGCAAGATTTTGATACGGCATTTTCTTCTACAAGGTTTTTGATACGGAAGTTTTTCTACAAGGTTTTTGATACGGCATTTCTTTCTACAAGATTTTTGAGATGCCTTTTTTCTACAAGATTTTTGATATATTTTTTCTACATGATTTTTTATACATTTTTCTACAAGATTTTTGATACAGCATTTGTTCTACAAGAGTTTTGATACAACATATTTTCTACAAGATTTTTGAGATGCAATTTCTTCTACAAGATTTTTGATACATTTTTGAAAGAAAATTTTTGATACTTTTTTACAAGATTTTTGATACGATATTTTTTTTCTACAAGATTTTTGATACAGTTTTTCTACAGGATTTTTGATATGTCATTTTTTCTACAAGAGTTTTTATACACCATTTTTTCTACAGGAGTTGTGATATGCCATTTTTCTACAAGAAGTTTCATACGCCCTTTTTCTACAAGTTTTGTTACTCCATTTTTTCTACAAGATTTTTGATACGCCATTGTTTCTACAAGAGTTTTGATACGTGATTTTTTTCTGCATGAGTTTTGATACGTGATGTTTTCTACAATATTTTTGATGCGTCGTTTTTTTCTACAAGTGATTTGATACGCCGTTTTACATTCAAGACACTGCTGCTACTTTATACTTTTTGGATTTGAGTTTTGTTTCTACAAGATCTACATGTTCTACGATTTTTATATATTTTTGAAGATGTTTTTAGGTAAGTGATGTGAAGTAATTCCCTAATCCTAGTCTATTTTTGTAAGAATTTCAAAGAAATTAGCTCATTAAATCGTGATATCTTTGGACCTAGATTTATCCAAAGAAATTTACAAAAAATTATTAATCTTTGAGAAAACTAGCTTTTAATTCTACAATTGAAATTTCTTGGCTATGTATCATTTTATTGCTCGCGTGGTTGATATTTCATTGCAACTGTATTTGATTTTGGATTCGAACGTGAAATTTCCAGTGTTTATTTTTAAGTATTTAATTGATTATTTTTGTATGAAAAAAATAATAATGAAAATACTGATACAATTATTTGTACACAGACGGCTTTTGGGTTGTATCTTGTAACATCACACATTGTAACTAATAAGTGTACGTATTATTATTATTATTATTATTATTATTATTATTATTATTATTATTATTATTATTATTATTATTACTATTATTATTTCAGACCTGGTTTCATTTGACATTACTATTTACAAAGCTTCGTTTCAATAATAACTGTTGTTTCTTGGCGTGACAAATGTTGCAAATTCAATGAAATCCTAAGTACCAAATCCTGAATATTGATTTCCATTGTCTTAACAACCAAGTTTCAAATGCTTATTCTATACCAATCAGATCTTTTTTACAAAACATTTGGAACATAATGGAATTCATTTTCTACGAACCTAAAATACGAGTGCATCTCGCTGTTTCGACGTGATCTTGAATGGTTGCATAGAGTTTTCTGTTTATGAATACAGAAAACAAAGTGTCCCAGGTTGGTTAGATGCTTTATAAAGTATATTCTGGACGCTGATAGTTCATCTAGATGTTTACTATGGAAATCTTTCCGGCACCACATGTTTCCTTTTTATGTGCTATGATTGCAACTATGTGCAAGACTTAAGTGGATGAGATTTAAAATAGCTCATAATAGCTTTCTTCGGTGTTATTGTTTATGTTCGATACGATTTCGTAAATTCTAATACGGTTAAAAAACTTTTTTCAATCTGATCTAGGAATTTGTGATAATGTATTTCTTCATTGTCGATACTTTTATTCTAAGATATTTGTGTGATTAATGCAATGAAGAATACAATGATAAAATAATTTATCTGGTTTGCATTATTATTATTATTATTATTATTATTATTATTATTATTATTATTATTATTATTATTATTACCTACATATTTAAAACAGTAAGGATTTTCGTTTGGAAAGAATTTTCAATTTTTACTCAAATTAATTCGGTGATTTGTTCTTTGAAAGAAAGATATTAGTTTCTTAATATTACCCCTTGCTCTTATTAACCGGTATCTATTATGTAAATACTAAATTTTAATAATATTATAAAATTAATAGAAATAGTAGTTCATTACTAACTACATGTTCATTACCAACTACATGTAGTTGGTCTTAGTCGATTTGTTGGGGCGGTAATTTTTGTTATATTGAAAGCAGTCGTTTCGTTCATGATGCAAGAATATCTTTGCATATCTTGGTTTCATCTATCACAAGTGTGTGAGTGTCAGGTTATAGAAGACGAGACGAAGATAGCGAGCTTTTAAATTTCGAAGTTTCTGTGTTTTTAAAATGTAAAGATTGAGTGAGCGTATATTTGTTGCAGAAAATAACCGCTGTGCAGAATTGGTATTTGAATTGGTAAGAGGCAGCGCCGAGTAAATACCCGATGTATTATCATATTTTTCAGAAAATAATATGCACATTTGAGATTGTCGAAGGCCCGGTATACACAGTACAGTTTCCGTGCAGATTCTCATACAATTTCTGTATGGAAACTTCAATTGATTGATTGATTTTTTCGTGTTTCCGGCACGTCAACTGCTTTGGTCATTAGTCCCGTTAGAGTAGTGCATGTTTTTTTCTCGGGAGATGGCGGTGATCTTCCCCCGCTGGATGGCGAGATCCGGCGCCGACCTACCGTCGGCTAGTGGGGTTTCCCTCTAACCAGGACTCTCCCACCAACTTGCCCCAGCCGGGACAAGCTCTAAGTTCCCGACCGGTCACCCGGAATATGTGGTAGTGTGGTGCATGTTAGTGTAAGTGTTTGTGTAAAGGGAGAGTATAGGACAAGGAAGAGGAAGGAAAGATTGCGCGTGGTCCGTTGCCCGTTTGATAGGGTACTGCTTTGGCATTCGCCTGGTGTTGATCGGAGAAACCACGGAAAACTACCGATCAGAGCAGCCGGCCGCTAGAATTCTCCTCTAGACAGCGACGGAATTCGACCTAGCTGAAAAGCTAGTGTCGAAAATCCTGCCGTCGTCAGGACTCGAAGCTAGGACCTCCCGGTCATACAGAAACTTCAAGATCTCAAACTAAAACTATAAAAGCCAAAAGTAGCGCATACACGGTCTGTACGTATTCTGCATGAATTCTGTATGAATCGCCGGGTAACAACTGAATTGCGCCGTCCGAGTTCTTCAGTGGTGGTATTTCTATGTGTGCGTTCTGGCTGTGATCTTTATTTGGTATTAATTAACCATGAGGAACATAGAGAATAAAAATAGGAAGGTAGGAATTGGGAGAAAGGAAGTTTACCACAATACATCACTTCACACAGTCGCACTTGGACACACCTAACGACAAAATCGAAATGGCCGATTACCGTTATTAAACGATTCTGCCGCTAGGGGCGCTTGAGTCAAACTGTAGGGTTTCTGCATGGAAAATTATGAACATGCTCGCATAGAAAACGTGCAGTCTGGGCTGCGTGTTTTCTGTACATCTAATCTGTACGAAAACCGTTCCGTGTAAACCGTGCTATAAACAAGCCTCTTTTCATTGAGCTTGGAATCTTACCATTGCTTTGCCTATTTATTTACGAATCTGTAGTATTTGTCAAAACTGACCTACTTAACGGTGGGAAGATATTTTCATGTAATACTGATATTTATAGTTACAACACTCGACGTAGAAATCATGTTCATCTAGTTTTTGACATGTTAATCTCTCACTTTCAAAAATTTTATTATTATTATTATTATTATTATTATTATTATTATTATTATTATTATTATTATTATTTTCATATTTCAACTATTAATAGTTAATTTGTTGGGAAGGGATTCTGAAACTCGAGAAAGCGTGCGCAGATGATTTTCTTCCCCATACGTCACATACAGTTTTTGACTGTTTTTGACTATATAAATAAAATAAATAAAAACAAGGATGAGAGCGCAGCAAGAAATTTCGAAATTTCTTCCACACAGCTACTTTTAACCAAGCGGAATATTTCGGATCCACATCGGTCTCGTTACCAATTTAGTCTTCATTAAATTACAAAACAGCGTAACTGCACATATTTGTAATATATCTAGTGCAGTGGCAATTAACGACGATCATTAACTGTGGTTTATCACAGGGAAGCTCTTCTGAGTATACGTTATGATGTTTCATCTGTTCTAATTTGTAGGAAGTAAAAATAAAATAAGTAGAACAAAGCTTAATAAAGTATTTAGTATTGAAGTTAAAGTATATGTATTTTTATAATTTTTTTTTCTTTTAAACCAAACCTTTTTTTTTCCATTCGGGATGTCTCAATCAAAAATTCTTTTGTGAACGACAGAAAACTATACTATCAATTTCTGAAAAAAAATCGTTTGACTCTCAATGCATGTGAAGCTAAAATGATCGTGAAAATAAACCTTTAATCATGACAATTCTTATTCCCAAGGGAAGCAGAGCAGTATGTTTACTTACGCAATGGAACTATCAGTTGGCCGGTAGTGGTTATCCGCCGGATCTCTAACAAGAACGAGGACGCGGTAAGAGTTGCAAGACCCCATTCCGACAGTGCCCTCAGCAACTTGCAGGTGCAATGGACGGGCAACCCTGGAGCCCAGGAGCAACGAGAGAAATGAAAGTAACTGCGGGTTTCGGTCAAGCGGGGTGTAACGAACAGAATTGCACCGACACCCAGATGAAAAAACCGCGTGGCTTAGATCCACCAAAGGATTTGGGTGGTGATGCACCAAAAGCGGAAGGTCAAGAAAATGCTGACAACGAAAATTCCTCAAACGGACAATGAATTTTGAACTGAATCCGGAAGCTCGACATTCTGCCAGTTCATCCGACGACCTATGCAAGAAACTGGACATCCAACTAATTTTCACAAAAATGAACTAGTTTCAAACACGCGAGTGACTTTTAATCTTGTCTTTCAGATTAATCATTTCGGCTCACTCGTTTGTATATTTTCATGTAATGTGCTGTATGTAGAGATGTTCACTGGATGTGATATGTTTGAAATAAAATGAATATGTAACAAGCATTTTAATTGTCATTGTGTTATCTGAAAAGCATCAATGATATTATTTTAACTTTACAGAGCCTGAACAAATAGTATAATTGTTTATAAACAACTTGTGTACCAATTATTGAAATAGTGACAAACAGTGAAAGTGTTCAAGTGCTTTTCAAGGTAAGTACATTTTATAATATAAGATTTAATCAAGTAATATTAGGGTTCATGGGTAAAACATGAGAAATCGCAGAGAAACGCGTTTCAGATTGAAGTAACTGAACGATTCTGATAAAGTGGTTCAAATGGGCGAAATAAAATGGCGAAAATTAAGGACTATTGCAATCCATAAATGAAAATATTCAAGTATGATAATTTTATGAGCCGAATAGACAATAGGTAGGACAAAAATTAAATATGTCACAATAATTATAAGTTTGAGGGTTATATTTTACGCTTCAGACACTTAATTTTCGATTCGTGATCATATCTTGTTTTATTATTTCATTGTCAAAGTATCTGGCAATAACTAATCGCCATGAATTACATTCAAATAACATGGCAAAAAATTAGTTCTACCTCAATTTTTAGTAAAGATACAACCTTTATATATTTTTAAAAGATGATCTAATATGTGTACAATTAAAATATTTGTATTTTTGGGTACTGACTGACAATTTCATTTTAATTTCTTGTTTGCGTACTAGTATCGAGAAACCTTCGTAACATGCAAAATATGTGGAGATTTCGACGGGTATACACAGGAGTGGTGTTTCAAATACCGAAAAAGTGTTTTCTCTAAACGTTATTACTAGTATATCTGGGTACAACAGCGCGTTTGAAATACACTTTTGCCAAAACCAAAACGAGGATTTTCTTCAAAATGGATCTTTCTCGATCTGTCTGCAATCAAATTATGAATTTCAAACGGATATTTCGGATATTAGGATGAAGTCCCTAACACATGTTCAAAATTTTCTCAAAAATGGCTTACTATATCTATTGTTACAAAAACTCACAACATATATTGGAGAGATTACTATTGTATGACCAACCCTTCGTGATGAAACTTTTATTTTAATTAATAACACTACCAATGCATTTATTAAACGTTATCAATTTAAGAACATGCATTTTTATTACCACGTATTATCATTTTGACATTTCTTCCTTATTCTGGTATACATTACTCTTATTAAATCCTAAACGCTGCTGACTGACTTTTTTAATGGACATATTTTTCGATTTTAAAACTAATTTAAAAAGTGCGGAATGTTCTCACGGATCAACAAGTCTTACAAGTGAATTAAGTTTAGCTTCATCGTCGCCTCGGCCAGGCTCTGGAGTTGCAGTTGGGCTCGTGTGCTGCAGCCTGGCAACTCCGTCCCTTCCGGGCCAAGACTCCAGCGTTGGTGCTGATTGATTCAGGGCTAATTAGTTGATTGATTTAGGGCAC
This sequence comes from Teleogryllus occipitalis, assembly GCA_011170035.1. Classification (NCBI taxonomy): domain Eukaryota; kingdom Metazoa; phylum Arthropoda; class Insecta; order Orthoptera; family Gryllidae; genus Teleogryllus; species Teleogryllus occipitalis. The sequence continues at coordinate 18,624 of BLKR01007991.1, forward strand.
CCGGTGCCCGCCCTCGTCGCCACCTGACCTCCCCTCCCCCACCCCCTTCCCCGGCCACGGCCCCCCGAAAGCACTTTCGTCCAGGAAACGCCCCCTGTTGCTCTCCGAATCAGACTGCGTGGTGCTCTCCTCTGTACCCCTTGCGTCCCGGCAGCCGTTGCTCAAACTACGCTGATGAAGGTTGCGAACGAAATATCGATACAGCGCTGTGCTTGTATTAAATCACTTTCTTTATTTTCGCTCTATAATTTCGTATTTTATACGCCTAAAATAAGTTCTTAATAGAAGAAAATTTATCGTATTGTTAGGATTATAGGTGGTGAATTAAAACTCTGGTAGAATTTTAATAAAAACGTTTATTTTGTTTCTTAAAACAATCACTGAAAACACTTGATTATTCTTTACACGTCACACTTCTCTTGATTATTTATTTACAATACACTTCTCTTGATTATTTATTTACACTACTCTTCTCTAGATTATTTATTTACACTACACTCCTCTAGATTATTTATTTACACTACACTTCTCTTGATTATTTATTTACACTGTTCACTTCTCTTACACTGTCGCACAGTCCTAAGCACTGTTCACAGTTCGATGCACTGGTCACAGTTCACGTCACTGACCACAGTACGATGCACTGACCACGGTTCACGTCACTGAGCACAATCACTGCACTGCTATTCACCGCGGTGCACACACTTCACAGCTCAGCTTCCACTGTGGACTTAAGACTGACTCGCGGTCGCCGGCCGCCGCGTATTTATACTCGGCGGGTGCCGTCAAGAATATTCTGGACTTTGCAATATGCCTAGAACCCTCAGGAACTAGCGAGTTGGAGGGCTGCCGGCCGATGACGCAATCCGCACATACGGGTAGTTAGTGGTGATGCCGGCAGGTGACGCAATATTCGTTAATTTCTTCGTTCGATTTCTCATAATGCAGCATAAATTCGCATGAAAATAACTGTTTCAGGTCAGTCGATACTGTTTTATTTTTCTTTAAAATATTTTAGTCAAATATGATAATTAAGTAGAAAACAACACATAAAATTTAGATGTTAAATCAGTTATGACTTTTTTACTCGCTCTCACTATTCATAAACTTAGCTTCTGAGTGTGAGGTTCATTTTTATCTTGAAATAACAGGAACTGGCTGAACCCGTGCGAAAATTTCGCATATTTGTCCTCGTGGAAGGATACTGAAATTAATGTCGTTTTTAATATTTTCCTTATGTCATGAAATAACTACGCGAAAAGGAATACTTAAAAAAATATGACATTAATTAAAAATTAATTATGGAGAACAAATTTTATTTCAAGAAAAAATACCCTCAATAATACAGTTGCAAAAGGCAGTTCAAGATATATAAAACTTTTGCATTTTTCGAAAATTCTGGATTAAATTCCGGATTAACTTGAAATTCGTAAATTACGACGTATATTAGTGCGTACACGAGAAAGTTAAAATTAATTTTATTTAATAGTGTAACCTTATTAAAGCTTCATTAATTTCGTGTTTATTTAACTTGTGTTTAGGAATATGAGAAATATATATATATATATATATATATATATATATATATATATATATACGCACATTTATTTCTGTACAATTTACTCTCGTTTGTGGATGTTTTCAAAATTAAATATGTATTCACATACACTGTAGACATGATTTAATTAGCAAGTTGTTATCTACAATTATTTTTTAAAAATTTGTTTTTTTTTAAGGTTGCTGTTCAACAACTTGAGTCATAAGCGAGCACTGCTATCAATAAAGAGTTTACACATGTTTTACAATTATTTCATTACACAATAATATACAGTTCATACAAACATGAAATTGTAATAGTGTCAGTTTTTGGGTACATTTACATAATTGGGATGGATACACATGTTTATTTAATTACAATACAATGCCTTTGATATTCATAACACGTTGGAAGGGTTGTACTGGGTGAGATGTATGTAAAGGATGGATTTATATAAAGGTGTCAATTTTTGAGATTTTAAAAAGTTGTAAGACTTTCATACATTCTTCTGGAGAGGAGAAGAAATTAAATCAAATTTAATTAAAATCTACAATTATTGTTGATGTCTAAAGTGTCTCATTTGATGTCTATAATTCGGAGGACTAATTAGGAGGACCTACGGTTTCTGAAACCCAGAATTTGCTTCTCTGCTCGGCTTTGATGTTAAGATGGAATCCTGACCTCCCGCTCTGCCAACGACTCCCTCACAAAGGGCCCTGCGGTTGGCGGCACTGGGGTTGCCCATCATTTCATCGATTCGCCTCATCTCACCAGCGCATGGACTCCCAAGAATGAAAGGATTTCATCCAATGAGATCCCACCTCATATTCGACTTCCGATGAGATCCGATTTTCTGTTATATCCGACTCCCTGCGAGATCACTGACTAGTGCGAGATTGTGTTAGGCCATATTCACAGATAAAATCACTTGAATTGAAAATGAATTCAATCAGACACAAAATGAAAATAGTACAACGAAGTTGACGTAAGTTAAAATAATACTATTGTAGTAGTTGTTAATACAAGGCCATGCACTATTTGAATACTTCTGTTCGATTACCCTTTATTGTAAAACCCATTTCAGTTTGACCTTAAAAAACAAAGTCGATGAAAATATTAAAAGGTTTGAGCCTTAAATTAAAATGACATGCACAATGTTTCAACGCTACAGTAAATTGGATCTCCTTTATGTGCAGTATAAGTGAAAATCTTAATTTCATATCTGGTTGCTGGTGATCCAATTAACACTAAAACAATTGAATGGCAGACTAATAAAAACCATAAGGGTAAGGACACACAGGACGCGATGCGGTGTAGCGAGTTTTGGAACAGTCAAGATTGATTTTTCTCACGAATTCCTACGAACTATTTAAATATCCTCTGACAAAATGTTGTAAATTGTGTGAAAAGGTGACTTTTCAGATGAAATAATTAAAGTCAACGCGAAAAGAGTTGAAAAAAATATTGGCTGCGTTACTTACACGATGAAGAAGCTAAATAATAATTACAACAAAAATAAAAATAATTTAAAAACGAGTTGAGGATAAGAGAGCCAGAATATCGAAAAAGAAGAAAAACCCGGTGAGATTGTTTAGTATTGGCTAGCAACTTTTCATTCGAACACTATAAATTGGGTTGACATCTTCGATAAAACGTGTGAGAAATGTATATTTATGTTTCAGTAAAGTATCGCATTGGCGAAGAAATAAACTCAAGTTTGTTTGGTGGAAGAGACCCGGTAATAACTATTCATATCATTACAAGCTGAGAAATTATTTAAAATATACACACCAAACATCTAAAGTTTTTCGGTTAAATTTGAATATATAAGAAAGAAATTGAAGAAGATTGTTAAGAGTATTATGTGAAATCGAGAAATATGTTTGTGCCCCAAAGTATATTTAATAATAAGCTAATAAATTGGCTAATAACCTGCCAGAAACGGCCAAAAATACGACAATTTATATTGCTTTAAGCTGTATTAAATTTTCAGGCTAGTAAAGAAATGTATTCATGAGATTGATAAGTGAAATTTTGTTTATCAAAGGAAAATGAAACGAGACGTACCGGGAAGCAAGAAAAATATCTGCATTTTTTTGTAATAGTAATAATTGTTTCTCACGATAGAAACTTTCAGTGCTCTTATCTGTTTGTTCATTTTTTCAAGTTCTTTTTCACAATATGCTGAAAGAAGATTACGGTAAAACAATTTCGAAATTCAACAGACACTCTCTCATTCCACACCTGCGGACTACCTACAAGCATATTCCCATTTCTTTTATCGGATCCACTCTTCCAATAATTCAATCTACTCGCCGGCATTCCCATTATCAAAACAGTTCATCCAACGGAAATGAAAACTGTCGGAAAGCTCTATATCTTTGAGGATGACGGACCTTCACATTCTACTTGCGAGAGTGTAAAAATGGACGCTGAGGAATATGGATATTTCAATCCTTTTTTCGTCTCCCAAGACCGGAGTGAGTTTTTTGATTGTGCATTTCAATGGAGCAATGATAAAGAAATTACTTGCAAGTGACCCACAGATTTAAGAAAAGATAAGCAAGATTGCATGATAGATATGAACACACGGTTAAGACAATACCCCGAGGGACATAGTCGTAGCTATTTCAATTTTATAATGATATTGCAATGTATAGGAAAGATAATGAGTTTTATATTGAAGTTTACGAGTATTTTGATATGTCAGTTACTCTTAAAAATGTTACGTAAGATGAAAATGGGATGTTGATTAAGATGCACGAAAATATTACCGGTACTCGTATTTGCTAATCTTGTTTATCAAATATATTTTTGTTCGAGGAGTGCAGATTCTTTCCCTTTTCTTGTTTTGTAGTCGGTAGTGTGTATGTTGTGCATATAATATGGGGTAGTTTACAACCTTAAGCTTATGTTTGAATTTTTGTCTATGTTGTAATACTAACCATTTCGTTTTTTGCTTTCAGTCTATTAGACTTATGATTTCATCATTTTCTATTCAGAATCTACTTCGATAATAACTGCTTGTATTCTATTCAGAATACTATTCAGAATCTACTTGAATTTTGTCACATTGAATGTTATCTCAAATTTTTGATGACCTGATTGAAACCGAATTGAAAAGTCGAGATATGTTGATTGTATTGATGTAGTTTCGTAATAAATTCTATAAAAATGTCCTTTAAACATGGCCTTCATCATAATCACCCCATCATTATTATCATAATCGTCGGAACAAACACGCCTTAGTGAGAAAACCGAACGATTGCCATGTTGAGATTTCTGGCATCCAATCTCCGACCATTTTAACATCTCCACAAAATTCATTGAAGCCATGTAACTTATGAAATAATTTGTTTTTCCGATGTGGGATCTTACGGCTTCTGCGTTTCCAAACAGAAACTTGCTCCTCTATAAGGCTGAAGGCTGAGTAAAGAGGATTCTAGAAAGAGCCCCTCCAAATGAAAACGAACGAGCAACAAAACACGTTCTACTTGTTTCTTCTGACTGTTATAGATATACCAGTTCTGAATGTCATTAGTAATAATAAGTGGTGCTTGAATAATTATAAACGATTTGCGAAGGTTTTATTTAACCAGTGACCAATCAGTTGCCTTTAAAAATAATATCGTACGTACGTAATTAACATATCTTTAAAACTTATAATCGAGGAACGTCAAAATTCCTGGCAATGAAGTGTATTTTATTATAATACTTTATACTAGAATCACAATTCAATCAAATTATGAGTAGCAGTAAGTTAAATAATAGCAGTGTAAACAAAGTAATATGCGTGTGCAGTGGCATATTGCTGATGAGTGCACGCAACAGAAATTATGAACGAATACGAGCTGTACCTTATATCAAAAGAAAACGTAAATAGTGTACTAACCACAATCATAATAAATGCTGGAAGTGTTGTCCCCTTCACTTATTTCCCAGTGATCTGGTTGCTACCAACATCAATGCAATTTTTGATAGCAGACCCTGACTCGGCTCGGTGGCTAAGAGCTTGCACCGACTCAGCGCTTCGATCCGAACGGTTGCGGGTTCGAGTCCCGCCTTGGGCATGGGTGTTTGTCCCTTGTCTCTCATGTATGTGTTGCCGCGGAGGACCTCATGTGCTGCTGACCTCAGATCAGAGGAGCCCGCAAGTGTGTGGTGTCAAGTACTGACGGCTGGAAAAAGCCCTAAAAGAAAAATAACGACAGTCAAGAATAAACTAGTATCTTATTAACGCAAGATGATCAATATTAATTCCAAAAGTTTGCCTTTAAATGTTAAAGCTTTGTGTACATTCACCGAACGAGCCACTCAGAGTGATTCTAACCAGAAAATGCAGTGCTCCAACAAACTCGCGTGTTCCAAAATGTTTAGCCAGCAACAGAGGGAATATTCTGCTTCACGTAATCCAGGCAAAGCTCTTCCTCACGCTTGGCTGTCTGCCCTCAGATCGCCCACCCGCCAGCGAGGCCTAACTTCACATCACCTTCCCCTACTCTCCTACTGGCCTGTTTGCCCGCCTACTCCCTCACCCACCTGCTCCCTCTCCCTCTGCCCACCCACATGCCCGACTGCTCGATTGATTGACTGTTAGTTTTGATTGATTGATTTTTTCGTGTTTCCGGGTGCGTAAACTGCTTTGGTCGTTAGTCCCGTAAGTGTAGTGCATCTTTTTTTCGAGAGATGGCGGTGATCTTCCCCCGCTGGATGGCGAGTTCCGGCCGACCTACCGTCGGCTATTGGGGTTTCCCCCTAACCAGGACTCTCCCACCAGCGGGGCATCGCCCCAGCCGGGATAAGCTCTAAGCTCCCGACCGGTCTCCCGGAATATGTGGTCGTGTATTTCATGTTAGTGTAAGTGTAAGTGTGTGTGTAAGAGGCGAGGATAGGACAAGGAAGAGGAAGGACAGATCGCGCGCGATTCGTGGCCCGTTTGTTAGGGTACTGCGCCGGCATTCGCCTGATGTTGATCGCAGAAACCACGGGAAACTACCGATCGGAACAGCCGGCCGCTAGAATTCTCCTCCAGACAGCGACTGAATTCGATCTAGCTGAAAAGCTAGTGTCGAAAATCCTGCCGCCATCAGGACTCGAACCTAGGACCTGTGATATAATGGTGGTTTAATCATAATACACGAGTATGATATTATGATTAAAGGCTCCCACAGACCGAAGCGGAAGATTTGCAGCCTACGCGGATTGGCCGCAGCGGAAGTTTCGCGTCAGATGTTGCCTTATGAGCACTTTTAGACCTGCGCGGCAGGCGAGCGTCGCGGCAACGGATTGACAGTATTTAATCGGCGGCGAAATTTGTAACGCAGTCAGGCGCGTTTCTTTCGCTGCAGCTGGGGTTTCGTGGAAGTTCGCCCGTGTTCGGGAGTCTTCGCTTCCCTCCGGGTCGAGCGACCTTGCGAACCGTCACCAAACGTTGACTCGTAATTGACGCTCCGGTGTGAACGGTCCCTCGAATTTCGCGGCCCCGTCTAGCTCGGAACTTTCCGCGCCGCACTCGCTGGGAGCGTATATGCGTGTATCGTAAACTTCACACGAGTGTATTAATACCCATTACATCGAGTTTCATACGGTACTTTTTATACTTTTGTAATTTAAACTTTTAGATTGAATCGTTTCTTGGCAGTAGCCGTGCTGGATTCAGGTCAGCGAGGGAACAACTCCCTAACCCTACCCTCGCATGCTGCCGCAGGTGGCTGTGGTTACCATCCCCCTGCGAGGGACTACTACGCAATTCATATAGAATCAATTTGAAATTACGATCCAATTTATTTTAAATAATATTCCAATTCCGAAAAAATATTACAAACAATGAAAGATATTCAAACTAACAAGCATAATATATAGAATGCAATTTTAATGTATACAATCGAACGAAACAGTTTCTAGAACGATTCTCAATGATTGTCACAACTTGGTATGTGAACTTCTCTGTGATTAGTCAAGAACCTGTATCATAATGAAATTTGTTTCGCAATTTGTATCATTGTGAAACACTTTGCGGCCATGTAATGACAGCATTATTCTATGAGAGTAGAAAATAGTTCTTTAGTACGAAGGGCGTCATAAAGGCTCCAATAATCGAGCGGCGACGAACTGCCTGAGATCATTAAATCCAGTTAACGCCCATGGTGCATACATAAATATATTTTTTACCTAATTTAATTGATTCCGATTTATTTATTTTATAATTAACTAGAAATTAACATGAATCGATTTGTCTTTTCGTGTTTTCTTCCCATTATTATTTCCATAAGAGATCACGTAGTGTCATTTAACTTTCATATTCTGCTCGTAACCACGAATCTTTCAATCCAAGTAAGCTATCCAGTGAATATCGAGCTGAACATGGATGGTAAATAAAAAGCAATAACATATCAGTAAAAAAATAAAAATAATTACTAGTTAGGCTTTTGCGAGCTTTTCACATTTGGAAAACATGGTTTAAAAAGTGAAAATAGCTTCTTACTGGATCCTAATTTCGAACCACCAGACCAGCATAGATGTCTCAGGGCACCAACTGATGTCACTGCAGTGCCTCTGATCGGGAGGTCCTAAGGATGGTCCCAAAGGTGGCAGGATTTGCAACACTAACCAGACAGCTAGGTCGAATTCAGCTGCTATCTGCAGAAGAATACTAGCGTCCAACCGCTCTGAATGGTAGGTTTCCTTTGTTTCTCCGATCAACACCAGACAAATGTCGCAAACGTACCCTAACAAACGGACCACGGACGGCAGGAAGTCATTCTTTCCTCTTCCTTGTCCTATCCTAGCAAAATTTGCCGTTTTCTGCTGCAGCTTTACAATATTTTCTCTATACTACATAACTCGTATACGAGAAAGACAATTTATGTTCTTAATGCATTCAATAGCTCAAAGAAATATCTCTCAACAAAAATATTACAAAACTTCATAGTTCCTGACTCTAGCAAGTCATGCGCCAATTTTTGCATAATTGTGTTTTGTCATAATATTTTGTAAGGGAAAATTCAAAAGGTTACAGCGAGGGTGGCAGGGTATGGTTGAAAGCCATGTGAGAAATGTTTGTGAGTCACAAGCTTTTGCCCACAAATTTCCGATCCGTGGCTGCAAATCTGTTTTAATGCTGCTGAAAGCACAAAATTCTCTTGATGGTCTCTCTCTTGACGTGTATCGTGTGTGTAGGTAGCCAGTTAATGATAGAGTAATTCTGAGAAGCGGAAGAGTACATTATTCTGCTCCGGGTGGCATGTTACAGCACTTACAGCACACGAGATATGGACAATATTGTGTGTTGCAAGCAAATTCAAACAGCGTATTAGGAGTAATTATAGATTAAGTCTACGTTGAACTGGTGCAAGAAAGGAAGTTAACTATCTAAATTACATGCGATAAATTCAAGCTTACCTACTTTTAAAGTCTAAGAGTTACATATTCACTTGCACAATGCAAACTGCAATTTCTTTGACCGAGTAATTAATTACGAATACTGATATGTTCTGCAGAATTGTTTACGTTTGAATGTTTTGACGTTACTTCAGTGTATTTATCGCAAAAGGAGAGGGGGCGAGGAGGGGCGCGATGAGGCAAGGAGAGGCGAGGGAGGCGTGGAGGGTGTGTAGCGAGGCGGGTATGAGAGGAGGTGGGTGTGCGCGGGGCGGGGCGCGGAGCGTGGTGTGCAGTGAGGCGGGGTGCCAGGCGGAAAGCTTGGGTGGGAGCGTGCCGGGAATCGTGGGGAAGAGCGTTGCGGGGAGAGTGCCGGTTAGCGTGGCGGTGAGCGTGACGGTGAGCG
>BLKR01007992.1:0-7500 GCA_011170035.1 Teleogryllus occipitalis
ATTCGTTAATATTCAATACATCTTATTATTCAATTTTATCTTCTTTTCAGTGAAAACTATAGCTGTCTTTATTTATTTAAGGTCGCATCAACATCAAGGTCATTAGCTACCACTATTAACGTTAACGTTATGGTAACTGTGAAGATGGAATGATATGGGATGAAAGGACAAACACAAATACAACCATGCCCGAGGTGGGACTCGAACCCGAGATCCTTCGGTCCGATATCGCTACGACACTACTGCCTTAGCGATCTCGGTCACCGGATCGGATCGGATCGGCAATAGCCGTCTTTGTGTTAACCAAAACCAGACATCTATTCTCTTGCCTGAAGATGTACACTAGTTTTATTGAAGAATGTCCTTCAACCTGGACAAGGAACTCTTTATATTTAGAAGATCGAAGGATAGTTGTAAAGTTGAAAGCTCTGAATGACTCTGCTGAAAGGACTGTTAAATTAATGCATGATTTTCATGGACTACTGACAGTAAGCAAGAGAGAAACACTGAAAAGAATGTACCCACAAGAAAAGTTAAACAAAAACATAACACACTCCAAAGAGTAAAAATGTATTAAATTGTAACTCTAAAATTAATTAAACATATACCAATAGTTTACCACTGATTTAAAATAATAAAGCCGTTAATTCCTAACATTGGAATTTCGTGTTCAAGTTGGTACGGCTTAATATTGGCTTATGACGATGAAATTATGTTTTTGAATAAATTTCGCCCAATGAAAAATATTAAGGGGGTGAGCCAAAAAAATGGCAAAATAAGGGACACCCTAATCTCCATATTCAACCTCGACCGTATAGCAGAACTGAAACTACATATAAATTCACACTTCCCCAAACACAAATTCAGACCACTATAATAAAGCAGCAAATCCAGCTCAAATGATACGACCTTAATCGTATAATTCCATTTACAATATCCACTTTAGTTTCAATTCACTTCCTAAAAATGTTAAATTATTAAATCAAACCAAACACAAACACAAACACGAAAAAGTGGAGAAATCCAGTTGCTAAACAAGAAAAAATCCTCTAACACGTGGTGTAGCTAGAATCCATATTTTTTGGGTTCTTGATACCGAAAACTCGTATAACGGAAAACGTCTTTTTGCCCGTCTGTCTGTCCATGTGTGAACATCGCTAGTGGCTAAACCGTTCAGCCGATATTCTTCAAGCGATCTGGCTGATGTCGCCGTCCCTTGAATTTGAGACCGATTTTGGGGGGGATACTTTACATTAAGCCCCTGGGAATTTTTCCAAATTTTCGAAAAAAATGGCTCCAACGTTTTTGATTAAATTTTGTTGTTGGATAGTATACTCTCTCTGATTTTTGAAAATTGCAAAAGTTCAATTTTTTTCGAAGTCTTCCTACAACTAAAATATTAAAGGTAGAGATTTTTCCCGCAATGAAATCTGTTCCTTAAAGATAGATTTTGAAATATGTTCACGTAATATTTTTCGAAAATTTAAGTACTTTTCGCGTAATTTTGCGTGAAAATACGGCCGAGAAAGTAGGTGCTGTTTTAGCTCCACTAGTTGCCTTTGTTTAAGGCAAAACTCACAATCTTCATTCTTGTCGTTTAGAAGTGTTAAATGTTGCAGTTTTCGAAAATAAGTGTTCGCCGACAATGGGTCTAGCTACATTTTTTACCACCCCTTGTTACATACGAGGAGAAAATTTACAGTAAAAATGTGGAGCGGTTTTCTAGAAAAATATTAGGAAATGCATAAATATCAAGCACGAACTATGCGAAATCTATTATTTTAAAGAAAAGTCGAGGAAATATCCGTTTAATTCAAAATCACATGTCAGAAGACTAATTTTAAACTTAAATTTCTATCAAAATACTAACAAATGATATATCATTGAATTCTTTTCATGATCTATCCATTGCTGTTGACAAAGATATATAGTTCAATTTAAAAAATCAAAAATGATTTAATTTCTCGGAAACTAAAAATATTATAGACAATTTCTCTACAGCATGTTACTTGCCTCAGATTCCGCATTCTTCGGCGAAAACTGCATTTCTTTAGAATGAACCGTTTAGAAGTTTCGGGATGGCCCATAGTTCGTGGGACACGAACTATTGGCCTATCGGTCTATTGAGATAGACCTCCGTGTTATAATCGTCTATTATTGCGATTGTGCCTATGCTGACCGTGCCTCGTTATATTACTGGTTCTAATTGGATATTGGTTACTTTGGATTGTACTGGTAAATCTGGTGACGAAGACCGTGCTTGTTTTGTTGGACATCTTTCGGTATATACGGTTGTGAGCATTTTAGTGGTACGATTTGGAAGTTGGCTTGGAAGAAGTTAATAATAAACTTTTGTTGTTGATTTACTTGTAATTTTCTGGAGATAACATTATGTTAATATTCATAACATACTAACATTTATATTAATTTCCTCACTAATTGGTTTGCATTCTACTTTATCCAAATCCAGTTATACATTGCGTTTCTGTAAAATTTACAATCTTGTAAATCGTGCTCAAAGTTTCACGTAATACATGATTGCTTTTGAAAGACAGAGAAACACAAATTTCTAATGCAGGTCTTTTTTATGGTACTTGAAATCCAACTACCGTGCCTTTTCATTTACAAATCAGTTTTAAAAAAAAAGTATTTACTTATTGAAGAACAAATATTCATAACTACAATACAAGAAGTAAATCTATTCGTCGGTGAAAATCAACCACATGTAATTCAAAAATCGACATTCAATGCGTGTTCACTCCATTACAATGTTTTTTCAGTGCACATTGAAAATGCAAAGACATCACATTCTTTCAAAAAGCAAGTAAAATATTTTGTTCCTGCAAATCTCTTTTTAAATCATTAGAGGCAATAAAACTGACCACTTTCATTTTAAAAATATAACCAATTTTATTTAAAAATGCTTTCGGAGGAAACCTTCATTCTGAGGAATAGCTCAGGCGCTCTATTGAGAAGAGAATCGCCGCAATTGCTTCAAAGAGTAAATCTGGAAATACCACGAATGCATTCAAGCAGACGATCAACACCTTAATAGTAGTTAACGTTGTTTCTACTAGGTCGCGAAACAGGTGATTCACGCACGAGTCGAATTTGGCGTCCGAGCGTAGCCTGAAATCACTTCGTGCCCGTGTTGCATATACTATTTTTTAACACGCCTTGTGGGAAACGCAAAGCGCCAAGGAAAGGAATGCTAATTAAATATAAAAAAAGTAGAAATACCTTACTTATACAAAGGAAATGGATTCCAATCAGTGTCGTAACAATATTATTTGTAAATAATAAACGAAGACGTCGCCAAGACAACAGACAATTGCGAATCGTTACAGATATTTCGCACACGCTTCGCGATGTTTCGCACACTCTGAAAAAATTAGCTGTTTCGCACACGGAAAACAACCACAAGAAAGCGCGTTTCGCGCACGGCGTGTTAATTTTTTAGGGTAAGTTCGACCCGGCGGTCGTGGCCTGCATCTGAGCAGCGTTTCGCCGGGCGACCGACAAGACGCCTCGGCTCGCCCGCTGACGCTTCCTCGCTGTTCGGCGACCGATCAATTGTCCGCAATGTATATTAATTAATGAATGATGATCGTAAGGTGACTTACATTCATTCACAAATACGTTAAATTTGCGAGGAAACTCCCAAATACAAGACTGAATTGAATCTAAATGAATTAAGGATATAGCTTACCGCGTTCTTCAACGTAACCACGTAACATTTACAGAACCCATGTCGCTTCACCTTTTTGTCTGGGAGACCATCTTCATCAAGGAAAATACGGAACACGGCACATACAGTGTTGCCAATGGAGCAACGAACAAGGTTATCTTTCACAAATTGCGATACCATTGTTTTTAATGTTATTGTGACCACTCTCTTGTTTCAGTGTCAACATTTGGATCACTATTATTGGAGTCAACTATTGGGTCACGCAAGTGGTGCACTTTACACCTCCATTTGCGAAAATGTTTAGAAATCTAATTTTACAGTGAATACGAAGTACGGAAAGGAAGAGAAGCCCACAAATTCTGCCACATGTATGTGCACGCTTACAGTCATAACTACATTTTCCTCCTTACAGACCCTCTAGGATTTGACAAGTAATGCAGCTGAAGGTCGACCATTCAACACCCTAGTGTTGTCCGATAAAACAACTACCGAACCTGACAATAAATAATACTAGATTTTTTCACATACTGGAAGAATCTAGTATTATTTATTGCGAAGCCTTGTAGTATCCCTGCCTACGTTTTTGGCATTGGAAACCATATTGCGTAGAAATAACTTAAGTGCGCGAGTTTCTTTGGTCACATTCGGTGATAAAGGAAAGGTTAAATAGACTCGGCTCGCTTGATGGGCGCCGAGTGCGGAAGGGCGGAGCGTAGGCAAACAGGCGGCGGCTGCGAGTGGGCGGCGTGGCCCTGCCGCAGGTGAAAGGCAAGCGGGCCCTCCTTCCCCCGCCCGGGCGCGAACCTGTGACCGTGGATTTCCGGAAGTCGCAACGTCGCCCACTGCTCGTCACCTGCCCGACTGTCAGCTGTGATTCCCGAGAAACACTTGTGAGGCCTTGGGAGCGCACGGGGTGTGGAATTGAAATGTGAACGTCATGCCTTCTTAGAATTTGCACCTGGCCGAGCGAGAATTCTTTTGTTGCAGTCCTCATCAAAGGAGATGAATTCCTTTCGAACCTGTTTGCGGGAAAATAAAATATGACTTCAATTAATCGACGGAGATTTACATTATTTTTACCTTCTCGCCTTACTTCGTAAGAGGAGAAAGTATTGTAATGGTGCGATGGAAAACGGCGAGTTTTCGACAGAAAAAGGTATTGCGGGAATCTGGTGTCGAAAAGTGGATAAATTTTGTTTCTGTTTGTAGTAAATAACTTCCTCTAAGACGTTGTGTAGTCAGCATCCATGTTTTGTAGATTTTTCTTGAGGCTGAAAAATCGATTGACGAAAACGCCTGTTAAACGTCACCACCAGAGTCTGCCTCGGGTTGCGCCTCTAAAGCCTACGCCGCGCGTATAGCCCGGCTGCAAGCGCACCCAGTTGGAATCACTGTATATACTGTATGTAACTGTAATATATATATATATATATATATATATATATATATATATATATATATATATATATATATATATATATATATATATATATATATATATATATGGTTAGGCGGAAGAGCAGTCCTTACGGCCTGAGCCTCGCCAGTAATAAGGACATTATTATTATTATTATTATTATTATTATTATAACCTATCCACAGGTGTCCTTTTCTATTTCTGAAAAGTTAAAATATACTTGTGCTTCCTTTCTCTGACCACGGATCATTTTCCAAATCTATCTCTTTGCATTATAAAAGTCTTTTTGCATGTCACTAGAATACACTTGCCAGTAATCTTGTTTTATTTCTTTTATTCTAGAGTTACATTCGTTCCAGATCTGCTTGTAGATATAGGAAACATTTGTGTTTTGGGACCTTGCTTTTAGGTATGACTCTTTCTTCTTTTAAGAGATATCGTTCACTTCCTGACAGAACCAAGGAGTGTGTGGAGTGTTATTTACTGCTACTTGTTTTCGCCTGAGGGCTTCCTTCGCAGCTTTCAAAATATTTCCTTTGATATCTCCGAATATCTTCTATTGTCTTTTTTCGATACACTGTTCAATTGAGTTGAAACCTTTTTCTTTGGTGGGCTTGGATGCTAGGATCATCAAGAAGTTCTTTATTGAGTCTCATTGTGTATTTGCTGACTTGTTTTTTATATCTCCTGAGAAAAAAATAGTTTTGGAAGTGAATTACTGCTTTTTTCTCATTTCATAAAATAGGGTGTTAGCTGTATTCTGATATTAAGCGATGAAAAGTTATAAAATTATTCTATACCACTTCAACTACAATTTAAATCTACAAGAATATTTATTTTTAAACACGAATAATATGCGAATTTACTCACACTTTTTCAGTTGCTGAAGAAGTGTCTATCTCAGTTGGGCTTAAGTTACACTATAAAGTAAACGAAAAACGATAAAGCGAGCAAAGTCGATTGATATACTTTAAGAATTACCTGAAAAGGAACTTCCATACCAATTAATTGAAAATAAAATCAAGTTCATTATGCCGCTCTTTCCAATTTCTTTCAAATGCAGGTAGCTTTCATATTGCTTGTTCCGTATATTTTGTGAATGAAGTACATCATCGCATGTGATATGAGATGATATTCCAGGGAAACACATCGAATAGTTCCCAGGCTTTTGGATTACAAAAATAGCAGGAATAATGAAAAACTGCCATTCACGTAATACCTGCAAGCCTCTTTTTATTGAATTTAGAATACTTCAATTTTATTACATCTTTATTTATGTATTACGATCATGCGAGGTTTTTGTCAGAACTGACTTATTCAAGGGTAGAAAAATATTTTCTTTCAATACAGATATCCATAATTATAACACTTAACGATGCTATCATATTCAGCAGTTGTCAGTATCATCAGTCCATAATAATCCACAAATAAAACATGTACGATAATTTAAATCATAATTCCAGATGACATTAAACACTTGAAAACGTTTCACATGTTTATATTTCAAGTAAAATATTTTCTGCTGTGCAATAATTTCTATACATTTAGAGAATATACTAAGTATCAAAAAGAAAACAATGTTTATTTTAACAATGCAATGGTTACCCATTTTATTGTGTAGTTCTAATAGACCAAATATACCTCAAAGAAATACTATAATACAGCTTCTGGGCCAATGAGCTCACTTCTCGATTAGGTTTCATGCTCAGTTTTCCTTGATCCTTCGAGCAACTGCTGATGGGGCTACTTGCTTTGCTTCTGGACTGTAGAGGTAGCTTCATTATCTGCCCACGTTTTCTTGAGCTCTGTTTTTATTAGAAGCGTATAATGTGAAGGGTTTAGTTATTTCGTCGCTAGTACTATTAATAAAATCTGTATATCGTTTCCGACGAAAATAGTTTCTATTTCACGGGAATCAATATTATTATGAAATGTTGCCAAACACTCTACGCTACCTTTATTTATAAGTGAACGAAATATAGTAAAGGATTGGGTACTAGGACCTCTGAAGCTCAAAAGAACGTGAGCAGATTGTACTATTTACGCCTGCTTAACAAATAGTGTTGTACATTAATTGAATGAAAACGGTACTAATAGTCTTAATGTATTTGAAATAATCTCTAGTCCCGCTCGTACACTGGAATTGCATCCTCTGCGTAATTAAATACTTTTGAGACTTTTCATGTCAAGAAGCGGACGAAAGCGCCCATGACATGCACACTCGGTTTTTCAATGCGACATCAACCTTTCAACGTTTCATCAGCTTGACACACTCCACTAGGTAATTATGAGATGGTATTATGAAATGATAAAAAGTGATGAGAAACTGTGCCGTAATAAATGATGGTACTGATTTCCAAATCTTTGACGCTGACCAAAACATACTAAACATCTT
>BLKR01007992.1:12500-27904 GCA_011170035.1 Teleogryllus occipitalis
TCACCGCTATCTCCCGAGAAAAAACATGCACTACACTAACGGAACTAATGACCACAGCAGTTGACGCGCCCGGAAACACGAAAAAACCAATCAATTAAAAATGTAGTACCTTTTTCAAGGTCGATTTCAGTTTCCTTGGAAGAAGAAGAAGA
This sequence comes from Teleogryllus occipitalis, assembly GCA_011170035.1. Lineage (NCBI taxonomy): Eukaryota > Metazoa > Arthropoda > Insecta > Orthoptera > Gryllidae > Teleogryllus > Teleogryllus occipitalis. The sequence continues at coordinate 12,653 of BLKR01007992.1, forward strand.
ACTCTTTGACAAGAATATGTATTTTTCTTGCTTGAGAGTACGTCCGAACCTGGTTTCTTTCTTCAGAAGAATGAAGGCACCGTATCACAATTTTCTATTCATGTGTTTACTGATAAAGTATCAAAATATTGGCCAAGAAATCAGAAAAGCTGCTCTTGCAAAAAAAATTAAAATCATCTCTGGTACGTAGTTCCCATGCGGCTCTAGCCTTGTTGACAGTGTACCAACGGAGGGTAAACCGAAAATGGTTCACATTATTCTGGAAGCACACGAACATAAAGAGAATGAAGAAAAAATCAATTGAAGAGATACATTCTGCAATAAAATAATCTTTCATACTCTTCAATCATCGAGTTTTCGTCTTTTGTAACTCTTGGTACCAAATTTTTCTTCACTAGATTTTCTATCAGTATAGATTTTCGCTGTAAAGTCCAATCCTGTGGAAGATGGATCAAAATTTAAGAATTTGTTTGTAAAAGTAGAATTCAGAAATTTGAAAAGACAGTTGTTGTGAATGACGTTGAGGAAAGAGGTGTATAGTACATTCAAGATTATAATGTCATCACAAAAGATGAAGCTGACAATAATTTGGTTTACAAATGGTTGTCGAAGATCGTAAAAAATATCCAACTGCTATTAAATCCTCTCTTAGGAGAAAATAATGTACGATGTTCGTTCGTTCAAATAGTGTTTTGATTCTACAGAAATTACTGTAGATTCTCTGTGTTTTTGTTATTGATGCGTGCACTATTAAAAAGCTAGTATTTATTTAATTGTTTATGTTATTTAAGAAATGTTTAAATGAACACTTGAGTAATTTGAATTAGAATGTTTTTAACCATTTGCTAGTGGTGCGTGAATGAGTCACGAGAATTGGGGAAATAAGAAAATGGTCTCGGTAGAAATATTTTACCGCTTTTTACTTTCTCGCATACGTACGTATATATGGAGTAATATACGTAGTATAGAGAAAGTTATGTAATGCTGAGCGGAAAAAACGGCAGATTTTCGGCACAAAAAAATTTATTGCCGGGCTCTCACAACGAAAAAGTGGATAAATCTAGTTGCTAAATTAAGAGCAAAAGTCATCTAACACGTGGTGAAAATCCCTGGCTTGTGAGTCATTGTTGCCTAAAAACCAATTGAAAGCAAAACGTTCGTCCGGCCGTCCGACCGCGTGTCCGTCCGTCTCTGAACACTGCAAGCGCTTTAACCATGCGTACGATCTTTTCCAAATTGAAGAAACCCCTTTCCATCTGACTCTAGTTGAAGCTTTGAGATTTTGAAAAACATTCTTTAAAATTTGGGGGTACTTTACATGAAGCCCCCCGGACATTTTCAAAATTTTCTCAAAAACGGCTCCAATTTTTTTCTTTAAATTTCTTGTAATAATAGATTATAATACACTTATAAAGGTGATATAGGTCCGATGTTCGCGGTTAAACCTAAATTTTCGAAAATTGCAAAAGTTTGAATTTTTTCGGCGTCTTCCTACAGCTATATAATTGAAGACAGAGACTTTTCCTTCAAATTAAATTGGTTGCCCATAAATAGTTATTTCATTAAGATCATGTAGATTTTTTTGAAAATTTTAGTCGTTTTCATGCAGTACTGCGTTCAATATTTGCAATTTTAAAAAATAACATCAAGATTTTCTCAAAAACGGCTCCAAATTTTTTCTTTAAATTTTTTGTACGGGTAGTGTCAAATATACCCTATGTGGTGACGAAAACGCCATATTGTTCAATTAATTTGTTTTTTCAAAAATTACAAAAACGTATTTTTTTACTTATTTCTCACGTTGATAATATTTACATTAGAGGATATTTCTTCAAATCACTGTACTTATAAATACATGTGTTTTAAATAATGTCAAGTAAAGTTTCTCGACAACTCAACAGTTTTTTGATAAAATGAGCTCCAAATTCCGCATTCAGAAACGCTCAAAATTGTCTCAAAAATGGCTCCAAATTTTTTCCTTCAAACTTTTCTATCGGATAATGCTAATTGCATTATTTAAAATGACCTAAAGTTCATTTTGGTGTAATCTTTTGTTTTTTTCAAAACGTACACAAAGTTTTTTTAAAAATATCTCTCACCCGTTAATTTGTACATTTCCATTGACTTGTATAAGTTATTGCATTTGTGAATGACGTGCTTGAAATTACTTCAAATGAAGTATTTCGATAACTCAATAGTTTATGTGAAAAAGAGTATGAAAACGTGAAAATTTCGCATTTGCAGTAATGTTTAACCACCATTTTCTTAAAATGTAGGTAAGGGCCACCCTATTCACCACTGCCTCACTCCTCGCTGACATTGTCATGGACAATTTTGAAATACTGTTGTTTGCGATTAAAACATCCCCTTCCACAAAAACTAACGTACAGGTAACGCTATGTCGATGACATTTTAGTTCTAAGAACCAGTACAACAAGACAACTTGATTTCTTCGTCAAGTTTCTAAACTACAGACACTCATCCATAAAATTCACTACGAAATCAGAAAATGAAAATCAGTCCATTAATTTTTTTTTAATTTGTTGCGTCCATTTTGACGCAACGCGTCTCGAAGACCCTTACGGGTCGTTGAGCGCTTTGCGCTGTGGAGTAATCCTCCGTTACTTTGCGCGCTTTTTGGAGTAATTCTCCATTATCACTGTCATGTCGCGTCACGTCGCAGTCAGTTGTCAAGAGGACCGCCAGGTAGCATCTCCGCGTACGCGCCTCCTACTACGCGCTCCTGCGTCACTACCCAGCGGCCAGAATTGGGAAGGAGTAAGGATAGGGGCAGGGTTTAGGACACTTCACAAGGGTTGGACTAGCCCTTGTGAAGCAGCCAAACTCGTTTTGTTGGAACAAATTTCACTATTATTATTAATTAGCCCTAGCCCTCTCTTGCGTACGCCTCAAGCACCCTTTCAATGATTTTAGGAATCCCACACAGAAAGACACTGTCATCCACAACACATCCGCACGTCTATGTGTTCGCAAACACACCGCTTGCCATGATACAGAGACTTGACACTCTCCCTCTATGACACGACAATTTTCGAAGAGAAACACTATCAAATACCTAGCTACCGCCAATGGGTAAAGTACCACTCTTATTGACAACATACTACGCCGCAAATTAAATAAGAAAAAAATTGAGAACGTACTCAAACCTCACCCCACTCGCCCAAAAATTATTTCTATTCCGTTCTCTGGAAAAATATATTACATAAAGTAGCTTACGTTTTCACAAATACAGTTTTCGCGTTTCCTTTACCAGACACAAGAACCTCAAACACTTACTCTGTTCTCGGAACCCCTCCCGAATTATGATGAAGTCAGGAGTTGATGAACTGCACTGCTATAATTGCGAAGCTAAATACACAGGCCAGACTGGCAGAAGCTTCAGTGTTAGAATTAAAGGACTTTTCATGCATGGGAACACAATACATAAGCATTTTTGATCGCATTTTTGCGGCGCATATTATCAACAATGGCCACACTTTTCACCTTGACTTAAAAAATATTTGAATAGATTTTTCGGTAGCACGGAACCACAAAACATGAATTATGACTTCACCATGTATTAGAGAATTTTTAAAATAAATTTAGCAGCCGGGTTTATCTACTTTTTCATTACCAGGGCCCTGTAATAAGAGTTTTCTGTCGAAAATTCGCCTTTTTTCGCGCAGCATTACATAACTTTCTCTCTACTCAGTAAGCGATAGCGAGAAAGTAATAAAAGAGGATGACATCAATTATTTCATCCTTTTCGACACTAACTACATTGCTACGTCGAATTCAGCCGCTGTCTAGAGGAGAACTCTTGCGGCCGGCTGCTCTGGTTGGTAGTTTCCCGTGGTTTCTCCGATCAACACCAGGCGAATGCTGGCTCAGTCCCCTATCAAACGGTCCACGGACAAGCGATTTTTTCCCACTTACCTCTCACTTACACACACACATGCACGACACTAGCACACATGCCAGGAGACTAGTCGGGATCTTAGAGCTCGTCTTTGCTGATTAGAAAAACCCGGTTGGAGAAAATTCCACAAGCCGATGGGTGGGTTGGCTACGGATGTCGCCATCCAGTGGGGGCAGATTTTTACTGTTCAGTTTTGTGCATTGAATTTTGATAAATTCGGTTTTATTTCATTACAAATGATTGTTGGGTTAATGAGTGATATGTTATGTGCTTGCGAGTGAATTTTCTTTCAAAACCTTTCTTGCAAGAGATGAGCATTGACATAACTGACATAATAAGTATTTGACGTTCGGTGGACGGAGTGGACTAATGCAGCTGTGGGCTTTGAAGTACGCTCTTTGGTAACAGTTTAGAGAATCGGAGACCCTGGCCTTTAGTTGGTCAAGTGGTCCATGAGTAAGGAAGATCGTTGTATTTGCTTTCACATTCAAAGGCGAATGAGTCAGGAGACGTCATGAGCGAACACTAGTGGTTGAACTCTGTGTCACGTTAGTGTTAATTTTCTTTACGTCATATATGAAGTGCATATAATGCATGCACTCTAAAAGGAAGTGATACGAAACGCTAGATGGGGGCATTTTACCTAAAATAACTTCTCTGAAATTATATTCAGTTTTTCCCACTGTTCATTAATTCATATTTTTTTTAATTTTGTGAAATATTATTTTTAATTTTTATGGTCCAGTTTTTATTGATATTATCAAGGAATAAGCATATGTCAACCGGCCCCGATTGTCAAGATTGCTAAGTTTGAAGGAACATAGATGCCTTGGCTTCAAGGGTCGCGGGTTCGAATCCCACCCCGCGCATGGATGTTTATATGTGTCCATATGCGTGTTCCGCTACCGTTACCGCAAAGTTACAAAACCAATTTTAAATTAAGGTGGTCGCTTAATGACCATAGGCATTGAAAAGTGTCCTTAAATAAGTAAAAATTATAGATATCACAAACTATTTGTTGATAATATCTTTTATCATTTTAACGACACTACCTCAGCTGCCACCACGAAACTTTATTTAATTTTTTCATCAATGCCGAAGGAATAGGATTTTTATTTTCGAGTTGAAAATAATGAAGGTATTTTCCCCTCACAAATTAACGAACCTCCAAAGGAATGTCACATACATTTTTCTCAACTGGATACAATTTAATAATATTTTTCGTTTTATAAAAGATAGCTATTATACTAAATTATATTTAATTATTTTATGATTATTATTACATTTAAGGCACAACTGGATTTAAGAACTATTTTTTTCAGATGACCTTAAATAAAGTGCTCTCGCGAATAGATTTTTTAGACACGGTACCCGAAAAACATTTTTTTATTAAAATTTCGACTTGGATGACGTGATTCATATTCATCTTCGAAGTTCGTGAGGGCCTTCGCGCCACAACACGCAAAAGGTGACGAACAAACACCTACCCTCATAGTGAGTATAGAAATTTCGTCCATGCGATACAAAATACGGAACGTGGTGACAGCTCTAACCGCTTAAACACATTATAATAATAACAATAACATCTTACCGAACGAAGTGGTTTAGGACGTAGCGCGCTTCGATCCCTGGACCGTCCAACCTGACAGGGGTTTTCGTAGTTTCCCTCTGTCATACAGGCGAATGCTGGGATGGTTTAAAAAGACCACGATCACCTCTCATCATCATACTATTCCCTCATAATTCAAAATTTGAGGCTTAACAACCTTGTCTTGCCAAGGGATACAGCTAAAAATCTGTTCGCTATAATGCCACCCGTTAATCTGTCGGGGATAGAATATGACTGGGCCTCAGAGGAGAACGTGTAGCATGGTCACAAATGGGCGATACGTTAATAATAATAATAATAATAATAATAATAATAATAATAATAATATATTTCGTTGTCTATACTAGTACATTAATGTATTGTATATTGTTAACTCAAAAATTGTCATCCACGGATGAAAAAATGTTATGAAAATTATCTAGAATATGTAATAACCAATGTAAAAGTTTTGTAGTCGCTAATGATCTTAACGCAACTCAAAAAAAATATAATAAAATTAATATAATAAATCACAGCAAATTCCAGCGTGGTTCAGGAGGAAATCGTAAAAACCACGAAGTATCGAGACCTCCAGATAGTGATTGAAAGACTCTTGAAACGAAGAGTCACGGCTGCTCCGATAGTAATCAGGACTATTGGAACTACAATCAGCGCAACAATCGCGTTGGTATTCTATATTACAATTTATTCAGTAATATAAACGATTTAATATCAGCTCATGTTCAAACAAAAAATATACATTTTTATTAGTTACTCAAGCATTACTATTTTTATGAAAACGGTCTAACCGCGTAAGAAAGGTGTAAAATAGGCGAAATTCGAAAATAAAAACCGTGTGAAAGAGGCGAAATAAAATTTGAACAATGATTTTGATAAAAAATCTTCTGAGGGCATAGTTTCGGGTACACTTTTATCCATTTCCAATGGGGTCTACTACAACTACGAACAGAATCCAGTTTTAATAGGAACGTGTAAATAGACTAAGTATGATAAACAATAATCAAATGTTCACGGTGAAATTAAATAAAATACTTACCGCCCCAAAACGTGATTCAAACTTGAATGAATGAAATAATCTCTTTGGAGAGAAAACCCAGTTAGGAGGCCTCATCTCGATCCATACTATTGTGAGATGGGAGTAAGAGGAAGTGGTTATTTCTTTATTTTCTAATGTGTGAAACAAATGTAAAAATATTTTCAAAATTATTCCAGAGGAAATTTCCATGTTGTTTAAGAGGTGTATCAGTCGCCAAATATGCAACATCACAATACAGTTATTAGCTGACTTGTACGACGTGCATAAGAAAAGGATTTGCAAGAAATTCAATATTCATCTACGGTTTTAAGATCACTTAACGTATTACATAACTTCCGACTTCTATTTGTGCATTGTCTTCCATGTTTGCGCATACTGTCTCACTTTCGAAGGCCGGTAGGCGAAAGATACCAGGTGTTGGCCCTGATGAGCTGTGGAGCTTCGTTTCGCCAATCCCTGTACGTATTCAATTGCCCCGCAGTCCCCCCTCCAAAGCCCTTCGATGAGCAACTGAATTGAGCTGGCCTGCCCTTGACCTTCATGTGTGTCTAGCGTACTAACTGTAAAGTGCGCGCTGCTGGCTACAGCTCACATTCTGCGTAGGTGCCTCTGGGAATCCGAGGATCTTGGTAGAACCCGAATCCTTGGAAGTAGCAATCAGAGAAAGGACTGAAAATACCTTAATGCGGAAAATGCCCTAACAACAACAACAACAATAATAATAATAATAATAATAATAATAATAATAATAATAATAATAATAATAATAACAACAACAACAACAACAACAACAGTGGCGAAAATATAAAACATGTAAGGAAGACGATCTTGAGAGTATTTTTATCGTTCTGAGTATCCACTAGAACAGAAGTAATGGCCTAGGATCTCTGAGGGGCGCGAGTGCAAGGCGCGTGTTCGCAGCGGCTATCAGTGCCTGCGCGCATGCGGCAACTGCCCATTGACGGCGCGCGTGGCCGAGCGGAACAGGTGGCCCGGGGCCGGCGGGGGACGTCGGACGCCCATTAGCGGCTACGCAATGTTTGCGCGCGCACACCCAAGCGCTCGCTTTCTCCCGACGACGACGACGACGGCGGCGGCGGCGGTGGTGATGGTGATGACGGAGATGGGAGTAGCGTGGACCGTGATAACAGAGCTGCAGTGGCGGCGGCTGCGTGGAGGGAGAGAGCGGAGATGAAGGCGGAGATGGAGATAGTTTTTGATTGATTGATTGATTTTTTCGTGTTTCCGGGCACGTCAACTGCTTTGGGCATTAGTCCCGTTAGTGTTGTGCATGTTTTTTCTCGGGAGATGGCGGTGATCTTCCCTCGCTGGATGGCGAGATCCGGCGCCGACCTACCGTCGACTAGTGGGGTTTCCCCCTATCCAGGACTCTCCCATCAGCGGGGCACCGCCCCAGTCGGGACAAGCTCTAAGATCCCGACCGGTCTCCCGAAATATGTGGTAGTGTAGTGCATGTTAGTGTAAGTGTGTGTGTAAGGGCAGAGGATAGGACAAGGAAGAGGAAGGACAGATCGCGCGCGGTCCGTGGCCCGTTTGGGAGGGTACTGCTTCGGCATTCGCCTGGTGTTGATCGGAGAAACCACGGAAAACTACCGATCGGAGCAGCCGGCCGCTAGAATTCCCCTCCAGACAGCGACTGAATCCGACCTACCTGAAAAACTAGTGTCGAAAATCCTGTCGTCGTCAGGACTCGAACCTAGGACCTCCCGGTCAGAGGCGCTGCAGTGACATCAAATTGATGTACTGAGCTACCGCTCCCGGTAATAGTGGTGGCAGTGGACGTTAGTATCGTGTTAGTAGTGGTGGTTGTGGCGATGGCAGCGTTGGCGATGACGGAGGCGGTGACTGTGATGTCGACACGGTGTTATCATCGCTTCTCAATCCGGGCTGGTAATTCACGATTTTGCTGCAGACAAGCAGATAGTATATGCCTCAAAAGAGAACTTATTGACGAACGTCGGGAATAATTAAGAATTATTAATTTTTTCGTTACCGCGAAATATCCTTTTCTGATTAGTTGTGCGTCGACTAATCAGATCTCGCCAATATTTAAAGGAAAGTTTTTTTTCTTGTTTACAAATGCATCGAGAAAATTAAAGGAGCCCTTACAACTAGAGCTTAAATGACATTTTTTGAGTATTCACAAAATACAAGTCGCAACATCAGCAAAATTGAATTGCTTTGGGAGATATTCAAATAAACTCATTTATTGATGAAGTCTAGTTGAAAAGATCATACAAGCGGGAAAAGTTGAGATAAGGACGCAACAGGGTTGATGGGAGTCGGTGACTGATAAAATTCAAGGTTTTTTCGGTTTGCTTGCCTATTTTGAAATTATTTTGAATGTATTCATATTTTTTAATGCTCATTTTCCATGTATTAATTTAAGTTTTTCGTCTCTCTTTTAGTAAGAATAAATGCATTGTTTCATGCTTCAAGTACTAAAAATAACTATTGTTACCTGCCTATTTTTGAAAAAATTAATGCCTGATCTTCCTTGTTCTAATTATTAAACCCAACGAAGATTCATTCCGAATCATTATGGTTGCACTGTACTGTATATTACATGTATTCATTTGCTTTTTTCTTTTATCTTTCAAGAGAGAATACAATCAAGTTCGGGGTTATAGGCTGTGACGCCATCTCCTTGCTAGATACGATGAGGACACTTTCTGTCGCCACCTTTCCCGACCCAGCATACAATGTGAGACGCGTGCAGCTCTTGGGATCAGCAAGGCTGCCGGTAGAGCACTGACCTACGTAATAATCTCAGCGGGAAGTATAGTAATGGCAACATTTTGATCACGAGGATAAAGTTCTAAATTGAATTGAACTGCGTTTAATTATCAGTTTATAGTAAATTCTCATACTGGGTTATCGCAGCAGTACTTGGATTGCTGACGCGTTGACGTTCAACGCACGTTAGTTTTAAATACATTTATTTACTATAGCGTTTGCAGTAGATTTAATGATAATAATTTGTATTAGTTATTTCGAATGAAAGGTGCAAGGGTACATGTTTTCGGTTCTTGGCTCTTCTGTACTATTGCGATATAGTTCGTGCACATGTGTAACCATACTAACGTTAGCACTTTTAACAACGAGCACGTGGAGTATCCCGCAATACGTGTCAATGAGTAACTCGAGGCCACCTGTAGCTGTTCTTTACTACGAACAAATGCAATAACGGGATTTTCCAATGTCTTTGCCCAAATAATAAACGAAATACGCAAGCAGAGTATGCAATTTAATCGATTAGATTATATTTTTACTTTATGTGGACTTGCATGATATTCTATCATTACAACTGAGATTCTTGAATAAGAAGAACTAGTTTTTAATTCTTCCGAAAGCTCTGGTCTTTTGACAAAATTTTATTAGTTGATTTCATCCACTAATGACTCGTAACCTGTCAAATCTGTGTTCATGTTGGAATGATACTGTTGACAAAGAAACATTCCGAAGTAAACCTCTCCGATTCCTGAATGTTTCATATGTTGTAAGAAATAATAAAGTGAGTCTCATATGTTTTTACATTTAATACTTCGTAGTAAGATACATTTACGTAAAGCTGCAGAAAAAAGTGCTGATTTTTCGACAGAAAAACACGTTGTGTAGGGATCCTGATGCTGAAGAAGTTGATTTTTCTTGCTTTTATATGTAGTTAATTGATTTCTTAAATATGTAGTTTATTCAGAATTCACGTTTTGTGAGTCCTTGACGCCAATAAAAGTGTTTCTTTGTTTGAAGATGTCGGTCTGATCCGTCTGTCTGATACTGAACTTCTACTGCCTAAATCGTACACACGATTTTCACAAAAAATAATAATCCCCGATCGATCTAACTAATGCCACTGTCCCCTGAATTAGAAACGGATCTCTTAACGTTTGGGAGTCCTTTACATGAAATCCCATTTTTAAATTTCTAAAATGTCTACAATTTTTTTCGTAATTTTTTTCCTGGAATAGAGAAAAGTTCTCTTATAAAAATAATTGATTTAAGTCAAAATTTTTGGCAAACCTCTAAATTTTCGATAATTGAAAAAGTTAAATTATCTCCACGTCTTCTTACAACTACGATTTTACTGAAAATATAAATTTTATTTTTAATGAAATCTTTTATTCAAAATTAAAACTTTATACAGTGCCAATTACAACAACTTTTTGGAAAAAATGGACCATTTTGGTTTGGTAATTTTGAATGATGTAGTGGCAATTTTAAAAATATTCAAAAACACAATTTTCTTCAAAAGGCTCTATTTTTTATTCTCGCTACCGTTTACACAGTAAAGAGGAAGTTATGTAATGCTTCGCGAAATATCGGTGAAATTTTGGCAGAAAAGCTTTTATTACAGAGCCCTGGTAACGAAAAAGTAGCTAAATACAGTTGCTAAATTTAGAAGGGAAAAATCCTTTAATGCGTGGTGCAGCCAGAATCCATCTTCTTGACACCGAAAAATCGAATGACGGCAAAACGTCCGTCCGACCATCCATCCATCCGTCAATCCGTCTGTGAACAACGCGTGCGGCAAAACGTTCAGCGGATTTTAACCAAAATGGATATTCCCCAATCGATCTGGCTGACGACGTGGCCCACCGAATTTGAAACCGATATTTTAATTTTACTTTACATGAAGCCCCTGGGACATTTTCAAAATTTAAAAAAGCTCCATCGTTTTTTTTTAAATTTTGTTGTAGGAGAATGTGAAAACTCAATTTCGTTGAAAATTGCAAAAAATGAAAATTTTTTCGGGTCTTCCTTCAACTACAATTATGAAGATAGAGATTTTTTTCCCCAGAATGAAATATATTCCTTAAAGATAGATTTTGAAATAAGGTCATGTACCATTTTTTCGAAAATGTGAGAACTTTTCGCGTAATTTTGCGTGAAACCACGTGCTGTTTTAGCGCCACTAGTTTTCTTTGTCTTTGAATAGAATAATTTTCCAAAATAAAACGGCGTAATCTGATTTTCATCAATACCTCTGAAATTTAGATAATTGCAAAAAGTCAACCATTTTCTTACGGTCGGGATCGTTCGTATGTAAACAGCTGGGTGGTGTAGAGGATGTCTCACCAAGCTTATTTGCATAGTTTTGAATCGTAGGTCGGATAAAACGTTTTGCAGATTGGAAATACTTTTGCCAATTAAACTGTTGTTATAATATTACGCATTCGTTACAAATTTGTGGTGTTTTATGAGAACATATTTCCAGAACAGGACTTCTTGGGCTGAAATATCACTCTTCTTAGAACATTCGTTTTATTATACTCATTCTGATTACTGTGGCCATGATCTCTTTAATGGCATGAGCGCCTTCTTTTACAGCATAAGTTATTGATTTGGTTAGAACGTGACAAGTGCTCTTGTTATATATTCACCTACCCACTTTCTCTATAGTGTGATTTGTGTGAAGACAATGCTAGAGAATTATGTTTCAAGCAAGTATCAATTTAATGTAAATATCAACATATGCGTGATAGACGCGTAGACGCGTAAAAATGGCAAAAGTTAAAAGTAATGCAAGAAAGTAAGTGCTGTTTTAGTATCACTAGTTTTAATATTTATTTACATATTCATTTTTGTGCAATGTTAAGCATTTCTCATGATGTTCTTTCATTATTCAAATAGATTATTTGAATAAGTTTCTCTTTACTACTTATGTAGTAAGGTAAGCAATTAAAAAAAAGTGTTGTATAATCTACGAGCCGCAGCGAAGTCCAATGGTTTTGAGAGTGCATTTTCTGGAAATTTTCAAAGAAGAAATCATCAAACCTATTTTACGACCGAAAATTGTGAATAATGAAATATATCATTCATGAAAAATATTGTGGGAAATCAATAAAATATTGTTATTTCAGTGTCAGTCTTAAACAATATCAAAGTCGAAACTAAGAGGTGCATTTGCAGGTGATCAAAGAATTGGTAAAACTCGGCGAGAGAAGTGCACGGTTATTTGTCGCACACATACTACTGATCTAAAAGACATTCTTAAACCGTAGCCATTCATATTTCAAAGGTGATTTGACCAGTGATGATACATTTCCAAAAACGTTAAATACAGCGTAAATAAAATGACACTAAAAGCGTTTAAGAAAGGAAGAAATATGGTGCCCTTGGATAAGTGCTGTGTTTCTTTACCGGCCTCTCTTTAAGCCAGGGCGTAGGCACGGTTAAAGAGAATCGCGGACGGTCTGTGATCCCGTCGGAGAGAATCCGAGCTCGGGCAATCGTCTGGAGTTCCTTGGAGGAAACAACGGTTACGACCGATCGGAGCGGTCGACCTCTAGAACTGTCCTCTAAACAGTTTCTTCTTTCGATCCAGCTATTTAAGTGATGTCGACATCCCCGCTAGCGTCTACCTGGATCTAAAGACTCCTACTTCATTTGCACACAACGTTCCTTGTAAATCACTGATACAGGTGATTTACAATTGTGATAGTGATACCGATAATATTCAGTTCATGGGACAGCAACCTTGTGGACAAATTGCGTTGAAGAAAGATGGTTTATCCCAAAATGGAGCCTCTGTGTGCCATAATATCTGGTTACCGGTGTTCAAATAGTTCAAGTTCAGCCGGCTTAGTAGTTCTATGGAGGCTTCCACAGAAGCTTCCAATCTAGAAAACAATTTGTATCTAAATATATCACTATTTTGCGTATGGATCCTTTTTTTCTGTTTTACAATTCTAAACACGTTTTGCATAGCGTGAAGCACCTTAGCGTATACACTTTTGAATCTTCGCGCATGCAGAACTCGATCTGCGGAAGCACAGACGCTGTGCAAAAATCTCTACTTTTAATCTGCTTAATATCAACATTTCTTGAATGTATGATAATTATTATCAAAAGATACTTGTTACTGTAAACGTATGTTGCCACCAACTTGATATTTAGTTTGTTTTGATAAGGCATTTTTTATTTATTTTGTTTTGATGAGGCACATAACGCTGGCAACGAAATCTCTCGTTCGTTAATTCATAAACATTAAATTCACGCCGGTTGTCTTTGAGATCCTTTCATTTTACTGTCTGCCTGGGTATCGCCGAGTGTTTTTGTCAGTACGAAGTGAAATGTAAAACTCTAAAGCTAGTGCGAAATCGTTGCCCTGCAATGTACCTGTATGTAAATCACGAAAAGTTGGAATCCCTGAGAGGCAGAAAAGCAAAAGAGGGATTTTTTTAAAATTATGTTTTATTATTTGATTGTTTTTGTACATAGATCAGTTCCTATGAAACTATACATATGCAGTGATGGCTTAACTCATAACACTTAACCTAACTTAACTCTAATACAGTGGTTGAGGAAACCATGATGGCACATCGTAGATATTATTCTAGGTTTGAAAATAATTTACAAAATATGTGGAATGGATATTTATTTTTGATGCGAGTGGGATGAGTGGGGTTTTTACAGAGGTTGAACGAGGATAATGTTTGAATGCGGTGAATATTAGACAAGAACTTATGGGATAGGTAAGTAATGTGAATGATGAGGTCGAGGTTGAATTCATTATGTAATTGATGATTTGATATGAACCAGGGTGCATTAGTGATGGAACGTAGAAATTGGTTCTGTACTTATTGAATTTGTTGATATTTATTTTTGCAGCATTAATCCATACTGGACAGGCATAAAGAAGAGTCGGTCTGATTATTGTTTTAGAGAGTATTGTTGCTGTTTTGTGTGGAAGGTATTTATTCCTATTAATTAGTGATTTCAGTTGATGAAGTTTGTTTTTAGTTTGAGTTTGTTTCCAATTCAATCTGGTGTCCATGTGCAGTCCTAAATATTTAATGGGTTTGTTTGGGGGGTACCATGGGATGGTCTCGTTATGAGGGATTTCTTAAAGGAAATTGGATTCGGTGGTATTACGGTTAGCGTACCGGGCTGTTGTACTCGAGTTTGCGGGTTCAAACCCGATAGAATCCGTAGATTATTAAGGGCGAAAAAAATCCTTCGTACGCCTTCCTTTGGAGGGGAAGTAAATCCGGCTGCCCCATGTAGTAGATTTACTGCATGTAAAAGATCCTCAAGCCTAAAAGAAGCCTATGAGCAAAATTGAGATCCGCCTGTTTCGTCGCCCAATATAATACCTCCTTTATCCGCTTGGTGGTGAAAGGAGCGTAGCGAAATTTGCGTGGTTAGACGGAAGAGCGGGCCTGATGACCCGAGTCTCGCCACGTAAAATAAGGCATTAACTAACTAAAGGAAATGCCGTGCACCACTGTGGGGCGCGGCGGGGGCGGAGACGTCTGTGAATGGCAGGGCCACGGTGGGCGAAGGCGACCTCCGCTGCAGCGGCGGCGGTGACACGGCGCGGCGGCGCCTCCAACGCGAAACCGCAGCCGTGATCTGGTGGGCGGCGGCGCCGACTTCGCAACGAGTCGCCTCCATCCGGGGGCGGAGGCGCAAGGACGCCGGCGTCGCGACGCCGCCGCGGGCCTCGTTTGGAGGGCGCGCTCTTCACCCCGTCCGTCACACCACGCCAGGGTGGGGTTGCCAGCTATGTTCATGTAAAAGGGAGGACACTCGATAAGAAAGAAAGAAAAAACAACCAACAACAAAAAACACGCATCAACACATTTCGTTGTATAAATAATTAATTTAGACTCACATCAGCTATACTTCTTTTTTCTCTCCATTAGCGATTTGAGTGAAAATATT
>BLKR01007993.1:0-27865 GCA_011170035.1 Teleogryllus occipitalis
AAGAATTACTTCAAATTAAAAAACTATATAATATATGATACCAAACACCCTGACGGTCATGCACACGGAGGCACTGCTATCCTCGTTAGAAAAAATATAAAACATCATGAAGAAAAAGAGTTTCAAGACATCGATCTGCAAGCTACTACTATAACAATCACTGACTGGCGTGGACCTCTTACAGTAAGTGCTCTCTATTGTTCACCAAGATTCAATATTAATAAAGCACGCTTTGAAACCTACTTTAACAACTTAGGCTCGAGATTTATAGCAGGAGGAGACTTTAATGCAAAGCATACACAGTGGGGATCAAGGCTCATCACTACAAGAGGACGAGAACTTCAGAAAGCAGTAACATCACTTCAGCTTGAAACCATCTCTACCGGAGAACCAACGTATTGGCCTACAGATCCAAACAAAATTCCAGACTTACTAGATTTTTTCGTCGCCAAAGGTATATCATCTGGTTACTACTCCATAGAAGCATCCCATGAACTATCATCTGACCATACTCCTGTTATTGTCACCATTAGTAATAAAATATTACTACGACCCGCTCCCGTCATACTTGTAAATAGAAATACCAATTGGAACGTGTACCGAAACTGGATCTCCCACAACGCCCAAATTCGAATGCCATTAAAATCTGCTGATGACATTGATGAAGCAACTGAGTATGTCACGCAAAGCATACAAACTGCAGCATGGCAGGCAACATCTCAACGAACTTCCGTTAAAAATTGCACAATGTGGCCTGCGGAAGTCATCAACAAAGTCAATGAGAAAAGAAGGTTAAGAAGAATATGGCAAACTTCAAGACTACCAGGAGATAAAACCAACTATAATAGAGCCACTAGACAACTCAGCAAGCTACTAAAGAACTTCAGAAATAACAAGTTTCAAAATTACATCTCCAGCCTTTCCCCGACAGAAGCTACAGATTACTCCCTATTTAAAGCCACAAAATACTTAAAGCACTCAATCAAACCTGAACCCCCAATTCGAGACAAAAATAGTAAATGGGCCAGAAGTGCTACAGAAAAAATTCAAGTATTCACACACCATTTCGCTAACGTTTTTCAGAGCTTCCCGCCTACGAATATGAGAGATGAAGAGGAAATCGAAGAATATCTAGATTCACCAGCACAAATGGCCCTTCCTATAAAGTTCATTACAACTAAAGAATTATGTAAAGTAATACAGAAGGACCTGCCTTGCAGAAAAGCACCGGGCTATGACCTCATCACTGCACAGTTGATAAAAGAACTACCACGCAAAGGGATTGCACTAATCACAGCACTCTTCAATGGGATAATTCGCACTGGACACTACCCCGCCCAATGGAAGGTTGCCCAAATTCTGCTATTCCTTAAACCAGGCAAATCCCCACACGAAGCGTCATCATATCGTCCTATAAGTCTACTTCCAGTTTTATCTAAGATATTTGAGAAACTTCTCCTAGCAAGACTGCGACCTCACATCCGTAACATCGTTCCCGACCATCAGTTTGGATTTCGCCAGCAGCACTCCACCATCGAACAAATAAACAGGATCACATCATAAATAGAGAACAACTTCCAAAACAAGCAATACTGTTCTGCTGCCTTTCTTGATGTCACGCAAGCCTTCGATAAGGTATGGCATAAGGGTCTCCTGTACAAATTAAAACTCTATCTACCACATTCCTTCCTGGATATTTTCAAATCTTATCTTACGGATCGACAGTTCCAAATCAAATATCAAAACGAACTCTCAGACCTTTATCCTATTCAATCTGGGGTACCACAAGGTAGCGTTCTTGGTCCAGTGCTTTACCTATTATATACAGCAGATATTCCTGAAACAGAAAACACAGTAATTGCGACATTTGCTGATGATACAGCCATTTTAGCTTCAGACCCTGATCCTAGAAGAGCATCGGACAACCTGCAAGACCATCGCACTCGAAGAATGGTTTAAGAAGTGGAGAATAAAAGTAAATGAGAACAAGTCAGCTCACATTACATTTACTCTCAGGAAAGAAACGTGCGCGCCAGTAGAAATCAACAGAAAAACAATACCGCAAACCGATTGCGTAAAATATCTAGGTCTTCACTTGGATAGACGTCTCACCTGGAAAAAGCATATACAAGCCAAGAAACAACAGCTCCAACTGCAAACAAGGAAACTCTACTGGCTTATTGGCTACAGATCCAAGCTGTCCCTGGAAAATAAATTGCTAATTTATAAAACCATCCTAGTTCCTGTATGGACATATGGAATCCAAATCTGGGGCACAGCCAGCAGAACAAACATATCAATTCTTCAAAGATTCCAGTCAAAAATTTTAAGAGTCATCTCATCAGCACCTTGGTCTAATGCAGCACTCCATCGAGACCTCAGTATTCAAACAATTCAAGAGAAGATACAAGAAATTAGCCTAAACTACAATAAACGCCTGGAAACCCATCCAAATCATCTAGCCCTAAACCTTTTAGACAATAGCCAAGAAATATCTCGCCTCAATAGAACCTCCCCTTTGCAACTTCCTTACCGCTTTAGTATTTGACATTAACATACCCAACACAAAAATTATTCTCCGTTTTGTGTTATTATTATTCTAATATTTTCTTTTTCTCTTTTCTGTTATAGTCCTTATGTATTGATCCTGGAAAGCACCAATGGGGGACTTTTCTGTAAATTATTGTTTCTTTGATAATTGTATTTTATTGTGATTTATCATATTTACTTATTATTTCGAAATGAAATAGATTGTAAATTTTCATTGTGTAAATAAAAAAAAATATATATAACTCAAAGGAGATGTTCTCATTTTATTCATTTAGCATCGGATGGTGATGCGACATAGAAGGTGATGATATAGACATATTTTGTGATGCGACATAGAAGGTGATGACATAGACATATTTCGTGATGCGACATAGAACTGCAGGATACACATTCGACCAGGGAATAGACGTACAAACGCGCCGATCATATACAGCTAGCGATCTCAATCTTACATATATAGTGCTGGAAATATGCGACTACTTCACTTTACTTAAGATCCAACATGTTTACAAATTCAAACAGTCGCAGAATTCCTCATTACGACCGAATAGCTGCGTTTTTATACGGGTTCATGCAGCTGTTCCGTGCATCGTTGCAGCCCTCTCTACACAAACACACGAGATGAGGTTTACGACCTACAAACACATTCGAGTTGGGATGGTTTGGTTTGTTTTTTTCGTGTTTCCGGGCGCGTCAACTGCTTTGGTCATTAGTCCCGTGAGTGTAGTGCATGTTTTTATTCTCGGGAGACGGCGGTGATCTTCCCCCGCTGGATGGCGAGATCCGGCGCCAACCTACCGTCGGCTAGTGGGGTTTCCCCCTAACCAGGACTCTTCCACCAGCAGGGCACCGCCCCAACTGGGACGAGCTCTAAGCTTCCGACCGGTCTCCCGGAATATGTGGAAGTGTAGTGCATGTTAGTGGAAGTGGAGAGAAGAGGACAAGGAAGAGGAAGGAAAGATCGCGCGGGGTCCGTGGCCCGTTTGTTAGGGTACTGCTCCGACATTTGCCTGATGTTGATCGGAGAAACCACCGAAAACTACCGATCAGAGCAGCCGACTGCTAGAATTCTCCTCCAGACAGTGACTGAATTCAACCAAGCTGAAAAGCTAGAGTCGAAAATCCTGCCGCCCTCAGGTCACGAACCTAGAACCTCCCGGTCAGAGGCGCTGCAGTGACATCAGTTGATGCACTGAGCTACCGCTCCCGGTTTGGGATGGTAGAGGTGGACATCCTTGCAAGTGGCACACGAAAGTTTCTAGAGCAATACACGGGGAGTACTTCAAACACCTCATGAATATTCTAGGCGCACTCTTTCGCTGGCATATCTTTCTCTTTCACGTTTGTCGGATCCGCTCGCCGTTGCAAGCACACCTCTCGTGTTATTTTCTGTTCTGAGACGCTTTTTCTTCTTGGTTGGCATTCAGCTTTGTCTTTAAACAAGAGACTTTTGCTCCGGGTGTGCTAAAGGATTCTCTTAGTAGGCGGAGGTGTTACAGTGTGTGTGACATATTTTAATTTTTGATTTTCGTAAACGCACCACTCCACAAATATTCTTCGATAAACATCTTATAAATTCTACGATATGTTGCTAAATATTTAAATGTTTTTATTGGGAAGAGTAATAGTTGGTAGAGTTTACTAGCCTCTGTTTTCTACCTAAGTACGTGCAATGAATGTTAATTAGAAATTAAATTGGACCATTATGTCTTAAAGCTGCTTGTAAACCTTGTCCCCTTGTCCTATGGAATGCATGTGTGGTGCATATATATATATACCACACATTTAATATATCATTTATCTAAATGATAAAAATTAATTTCATGCATGTTTGATGTTTCTTTTAACTGTGTGAATCACTTGTAAGTCGTAATATACGACCCTTAATTACTAAAGATCAAACTTGAAAGGATGAATTATACCACTTTTTTCATTTACTTTAACTTATTGTAATCATGCATGTAACT
Organism: Teleogryllus occipitalis; assembly: GCA_011170035.1. Taxonomy (NCBI): domain Eukaryota; kingdom Metazoa; phylum Arthropoda; class Insecta; order Orthoptera; family Gryllidae; genus Teleogryllus; species Teleogryllus occipitalis. Next base: position 4,518 of record BLKR01007993.1, read on the forward strand.
AATGCCAAGGTGAACACATCCAACGACGTTGCTAAAATCTGAGAATAATTAGGAGCACTCCGTTTATCTTCTGAGAAGATTCCTCCTCACTCAATGTCACTAGAATAGCACGACACTGAATACGCAGTTTCGACACTCTGCATTCCCCTCCCCTTCCCCCATCTGTCCTCGCCCCAAACTTCTGGTTGTCGTTGGGGTCCCCTTCTGGCTGCTTCGTTTCAAACTTCGGAAGTCGTCGCCCCTCGGAAATCTTCGCCGAACCAATCTCTCAGGCCAGCACCCGCCAGCACTCCCCTCACCAGCGCAAGCAGTCCCCCTGCAGTTCCCATTATCCCCACAGACAACGCTGCCTCCGCCGCTGGCGATTGTCTCAACGTCCTATAGCCATATCCACTGAAGTTTCCAAGGAAGGACCGGTAGCGGTAGCTCAGTGCATCAACTGATGTCACTGCAGCGCCTCTAACCGGGAGGTCCTAGGTTCCCACATTTTCGACACTAGCTTTTCAGCTAGGTCGAATTCAGTCGCTGTCTGGAGGAGAATTCTAGCGGCCGGCTGCTCCGATCGGTAGTTTTCCGTGGTTTCTCCGATCCACACCAGGCGAATGCCGGAGCAGTAACCTACCAAACGGGCCACGGACCGCGCGCGATCTGTCCTTCCTCTTCCTTGTCCTATCCTCTCCCCTTACACACACACTTACACTAACATGCACTACACTACCACATATTCCGGCTGGGGCAGTGCCCCGCTGGTGGGAGAGTCCTGGTTAGGGGAAACCCCACTAGCCGACGGTAGGTCGGCGCCGGATCTCGCCATCCAGCGGGGGAAGATCACCGCCATCTCCCGAGAAAAAAAACATGCACTACACACACGAGACTAATGACCTAAGCAGTTGACGCGCCCGGAAACACGAAAAAATCAAATCAAATCAATCCAAGGAAGGTTTCCAAAGCGTGGTTATTCCCAACATCATCCTCACGGTCATTCGTGTTTTCTCAGTACTAGAATCTGCGTTTTAGCAGGTACCAATGTAATGGACTCGGTGACGCATTTGTCAGAATCAATGACAACCCGGCCTCACTACAGTTCCTAAGCCTATTTCGTTTAAAAATTGGCAGAATATCCAACGTGTCTCACATTCTATTTATAATGTTTAAAGTGTATCAATAACTTTACTAATGTCGTTCTACTAGAGAGTTACAAGCTTATCATATATATTTATAAAATTAAATTAACAGGACATCGACCGCAAAATCACAAGTACGAGTGCGATATGCACAGCACATCACTGTTTTTGTGGAAGCGCTTTGTTTCTTTTGTAATAATTGCAGAAAGAAAATATAATTATATTATAAATTTATTTTTTAAATATTGGTTAATACGTTATTTTCTATTAATGCTAATTTCTGATTGTTATTTTGAATATTTCTCTGAAAAATAAAATAAAATCGAATACACGAAATACCAAATGATAATTGCCTCACAGAATGAGGCCCGAATACTCAGGAGCTAATCAACCACACTCACTGTTCTCTACATTGTTCTGATTTTGAACTTAACCTCCCACTTCTTCTTTCTGACCATCACCATCGCCGTTTCCTACCATTACTTAAATACAGTGGTTGCTCGTGCTTAAGTTACACGGTTTCACAACCCCCAGAAAATGAAAAAGATCTCATAATATCTTAGGAATATACATTTTCCTTTCAAAACATTCAATATTCAAGATATTGCAGCAATATCGATGAACATGAAATGATTTTGAAAACAAAGAGCGTCAAACTGTCGTTCTTTCCGGTGTCTGGTGCCTTGCCAGGAATTGTACCACGCTCTTGGCTGTATTAATGGGTTTACTGATTATTCTTTGGCACTTCGATTTAACATGGGGAACATACGGCCTTTTGGTGACGCGACCAGGCTAGTGGTGCTGTTTAGCGCTTCGGGGGAATCTCAGGGGAATATCCATATTCTGTCTTCGTCTGATTCACTGCAACATAGTTTTATAATTTTCGCTTGTTATTGAAAGTAAACAAATTCAGTCAATTATTGACGATATTCAATGCATTGCTTATGATATTTGAAGAATTTGTTTTCATTTGATATTAGGTTGTTGATTCAAAACGTACATTTGATGAGTTCTTTGTAAAGGTCGCCGTTCTGGATGGAAGTCCCTTAGTGTCTCGAGGAAGACAGTGTGGCTGCAGCTGGCCAGCAGTTTGCGAACACGAATGTGAGTCGAAGAACTTTCATTATTGCTAAATATACCAGGGTAGTGAAGCTTTCGATATAAAATAATTTTATTTGTGAGAAACGTGACGAATCAATTGTGCTTGTTGCTTATGTGCACCGTGGTAATAAAAGCCAGAACCACGTGCGCGGGAGGTGTATATGCGCAGACACGACGCATAAAATTATGTAAGTAGGGTTTCAATATAGACTTTTGTTTAACTTAGTTTTAAATGATTTAAATTGCGTACATTTTTATTATATATTCATATTTTGAATTTTGGAAATTATTGCCGCCATTCGATGGAAGTGCAACCTCCAGTCTGTTGGGGCATCAGCCAGCACTGCTTTAATATATTTCCCGTCTTCCAAAACCATCATCTTCTTCGTTTCCCCGCCCCTCTACCTTCGCCTCCGCCATTTCCTTCATCCACGGCCTCCCCCGATTCCGCCGCCGCCTCCGAGAGAGAGAGATGGACGAGCGCTGCGTAATTGTTTTTGTCTGCGCGCGGGCGCGCTCTGTGCCCCGCCCTCGCTCGTCAATAGATGGCGGCCGTTTATAAAGATTTACGCCCCGGCGCGCCAGACGCCAGGCACGAGCTCCCCGGAGCAGCAGCAGCCGCCCCCGCCACCGCTTCCTTACAGTGCTCAGCACTCTCCTCCACTTCTGCACCTCTTCAACCGTCGTCCGTCTTCAGGGCAACATTTCGGAGGATAAAGAAGTTCGTCTCGAAGACAACGGAGGCACGAAACTGGGGTTCATGATGAATTTGGGGAATACTGCCCGTCTTTAGAAACATTCTCTCAAGTAAAGTAACTTGGAACTATTGAATTTTACGTCTTAATCACCTTACAATCTTAATTATCGAATTCAAATACGGTCTCATAATGTTGACTAATATGTCTTCTATTCTTTTTACTGATAATGATCACTGTTTTTATGATAACTGTGCATGAATAGTCGCAACTGTTTTATTACAGACATGCACTTTTTTCCACTTCTGCACGTCTTTAAACGCCATCCGTTTTCAGAACGTTTCCGGGCTAAAAAAGTATGTCTGAAAGGCGACGATTGCACGGAACTAGGGTTCATGATGGATCTTGAGAATACTGGCTTACTTTAGAAACATTCTTTGATGTAATGAAAATTGGATATACTGAATTTTACCATTTTATGATTATCTGACAATAAAAAAACTCAAATTAAAATATGTTCTTATAATGTTGACAAATATGTCTATTAATTTCTCTGAGGCCTATTGATAAATGTGTATCAATACGAACCCCCCAGCCGTTGCTGTTTTATTAAAGTGATTCACAATCTTGTTCATCTCTGCACCTCGTCTGTTTTCACAGCAGCATTTTGGAGCTAAAGACGTTCGTCTGAAAGACGATGAGTGCACGAAACTACGATTCATGATGAAACCTAGCAATTCTGTCCACCTCTTTAGTACCATTAGTTATATTAAAATCAGGGGTTCGTCTCTACGACAAACCCTGCACGTAATTAGGGTTCACGTAAATATTGAATATTACTATTTTGTTATATTTTTGTCTAATCTCTGACCATCTTTGCGTCCGTTTAATATAAAGTCCATTGCAGAAATTAGGAAGAAATTTACACAAATCAACAAACACTGAAAAATATATTCTCTTTTTTAAGACGATCTCAAAACAGTGAGTTTTTACATTGGCCTCTCGTTCACAAGAATCAGGCATTTCTTGTGAAATGAGCATTTGATTTTAAGAACTCCAGAGGTGGTAAGAGTAATTCCAGCAGATCTTTAACGCATAAAATCCAACGGTTCATGACGCACTGAAATGGCACAGTCCATTGCCTCCCGCACGCAGTCAACTCACTGAAAGCTTGGTTCATGAAAATATTGAATATTACTATTTTGTTATCATATTTTTGTCTAATCTCTGAACATCTTTGCGTCCGCTGAATATAAAGTCCATTGCAGAAATTACCAAGAAATTTACACAAATAAACAAACACTGAAATATATATTCTCTTTTTTAAGATGATCTCAAAACTGAATTTTTACATTGGTCTCTCATCCACAAGAATCAGCATTTCTTGTGAAATGAGCATTTGATGTTAAGAACTCCAAAGGTAGTAAGTAATTCCAGTAGATCTCTAACACATAAAATCCAACGGTTCGTGACGCACTGAAACGGCACAGTCCATTGCCTCCCGCACGCAGTCAACTCATTGAAAGCTTCCTCATTATTTGCCAAGGCCTGGACAACGCGGGCGGCACCCGCTCCTAATGCGTGCCAGTTAGCCCTCGCACAAAGAGCCGTGTGCGCGCGCGTTCAACGCCGAGGACGAAATCCCTTGAGCCCTAAAGCGATTCGCCCGCCCACTTCTCGCCACTCGCTGAGCCGCATCCTCCGCTGACCGCCGCCTTCTGTGATGTCCTCATTCGTGCAGACTGCGTCTCGGATGGGATCCACCGTCTGGCTAGGGCTCTAGGCCGGCGCAGTGTCTGTTCATTCGGCACCCGCAGCATGCGACATCACGTCTGTCTCTTCTGACTCATTCGACCTACCGTCTGCGATGGCTCAGCGACATCACTGCAGCCTCCGCAACATCGACCTATGGTTCGAATTCTGACGGAGGAAGATTTCCGATACCAGCTCAATAGTTGGGTCGGATTCATCCAGTGGCTGAAAGAGAATGGTAGCAGCCGGCTGCTTCTATCCAGTTGCTTCATCGCAGTTGTTTTTCGGTGGTTTGTCCCATGAAAATTCAGGTGAATCGCTGAGCAGGGGAACCGGGTAACAAACGCACCACGCACGGGATTTTGATTTCTCATTCTTGCGTCCTTGACACACCCCGCACACACCTCACAAGTATAGTCGTGGGGTTCGAAATCCGACGGAGGAAGATTTTCGATACCAGCTGAATAGTTGGGTCGGATTCATCCAGTGTCTGAAAGAGAACTGTAGTATCCTGCTTCTTCGTTCGGTTGTTTTTCGGTGGTTTCACACGTGAAAATTCGGTGAATGTCTAAGCAGAGGGGTGGAGTAACAAACGCACCACGAACGGAATTTTTCTTTCTCATTCTTGCGACCCTGACATACACGTGCATTGGAACGTATATGCACCACCCTACCACACATGTCGCGAGCCGTTTGTCACGGATAAAGTAGTCCCCCGCTAGGGAGTTATCTGGTGACGTGGGGACACCCGCAAAGTCAGCTGTAAATCAGCGTTGGATCTCCATTCCAATGGGAGGAACTCACCCTTGTACCAGAATATAATATGCACTACATTTCCGGGACTACAGACCTAAGTAGTTGAACCTGGAAACAATAAAAACTTCCGCTAATTATTGCTCCAGACGAACCACTCCATTGTCGATATAATTCAGATGACCATTTGAATCTAGCTGCAAACACTGCCACCACAAACAGTTCCCCTTTGACAGTACTAGCCCACCCATCAATATGGTAAAACCTCGTTGTTGACACATGTGTGAATACCTGTCTTACAACTTCATCAGTGCTTTGGTCTCCTTTGCAGTATACTACCTGATTTCATATTTCCTCTCTCTAATATTGTCATCCTCGCTAAGACCATCTAGGCCCGACTTAACGTTGTTTTGTTCTCGCCTATAATCCATTAAGACATAATGATTACAGCCACTCCACTTCATAAAGTATTTTTTAATCTTTCCAACGCTGCCTTTCAATGCGGATTTTGCCTTTTACGCCTCAAATACTTCGCCTTTCAAAAAAGGGGGTGGATTTTCAGCTTCTGCCTCTAGTCCTGTTGACCAGCAATTCCCATTTCTACTTCTTCATATAATACTTTTGGTCACTATATAATGCCATTCATAAATGTTCCAACTGCCTACTCCTTCGCTTTACTTACTCAGAGATACTTGTCCCGACAAGACGCCTTCTTGAAAACCAAGCAGCCCCGGATTTTGTAGCTGCATCACAGAAAACTGTACCCCCCCCCAACAATGCCGCAGACACTGTCACCACCACCACCACCACCACTCTCTCTAATCATTATCCCAGTCGTGGTGGATGCGCCTCTACTTCGTCTGTGCGGTTGCCTCTGTTCTGCCACCATTCACGCCTCTGCGTTGTCTCCGCCGCTGCCCGTCCTTCCACCAGCGCCTAACTCCTTGTTAAGCGACAGCGTTCATTTCGGACAACGTCCCTTCCGTCTCTAGCACCGCAGTCAGACGCGCATTTACATGCGCCACTGGTCAGAGTTAAGTCCGTTGTATTTCTCAAAGGCGGAACCATTGGGAACACTGACGGAAATGACAAAGACGATGGACTTGGGTGAGACACGGAAGGCAGAAACGTGGATTCCGAAGCAGAAGGGTGGGTGGTAGAAAGGGAAGGTGCCTGGCCGAGACTGTGGACAGGATGGGGGAGGGAGGGGAAATGAGAGCGGAGGCATAGGGGCCGTGGACGAGGTCGTAAACAAGTGTGAGCGGGGGCGTGAGTGAAAACGGGAGCAAAAGCAAGTTAGTTAGTTAGTTAGTTAGTTAATGCCTTATTTTACGTGGCGAGACTCGGGCCATCAGGCCCGCTCTTCCGTCGAACCACGCAAATTTCGCTACGCTCCTTTCATCACCTATCGGAGAAAGGAGGTATTATCTTGGGCGACGAAACAGGCGGATCTCAATTTTGCTCAGAGGCTTCTTTTAGGCTTGAGGATCTTTTACATGCAGTAAATCTACTAACATGGGACAGCCGGCTTTACTTCCCCTCCGAAGGAAGGCGTACGAAGGATTTTTTCGCCCTTAAAAATCCACGGCTTCGATCGGGATTGAACCCGCAAACTCGGGTACAACAGTCCGGTACGCTGACCGTTACACCACCGAATCCGCACCGAATCCGCAAGCAAGGGTTGGAATGTAGTAGGAGCGACGGGGAGGAGTGAGGACTTGCATAAATTAGAATGTAATTATAAAATAGATACAATAAACCAGTGAAAACCTGTAGTAACAGCGAGAGGAGGAGGGCATACGGTTAGATAGGGCGGGACTTTATCTTCCCACTACACAATGATAGAAAGGCCGTAGTAATCAACCTTACGAAATTATTGGACGTGCTTAAAAATACTAGACAAAAAAGGAAGTAATCGAGCATAACATCAAGGTCGATTAAAAAAGATGAGAAGGATTAGGCCGTGACTACAGCATGTGAAGTGCGGTAAAAAACCAAGCGGGTACTGGAAGCAATGAGAAATAATAGGTAATTACTAATGAGAAACAACCTAGATGAAAACGTAGATGAGCACAATAAAACAGTATCTTTCATTTTCCTTCACGGCAAAAACAGAGGTGGACGAGAACAGTAAACATACGATAAGTAGCCACATCAGCGGTCGCCTACTGATAAAAGAGGATCATTTTACAGTAATAAAGCACTGTAAAGAATATACATAGATATATACAAGCAAACGCTAATATACTGCACATTGACATTTAACACAACTTTTACTAGACAAAAATAGATGCGTTCAATGTGGTTTCGGAGGAATCGAGGACGACCTGACGATGAGGCCGGGACGGATTGCCTCGACGTGGGCGACGGATGTCAGGGCGACCGAAGCAGTACGACTGAAGCGGACTAGCGCGACTGGGAATATTGCTTGCGCTGCAGTCCTAGGGATTTGCTCCCGACTTCCAGAGAAGCTTAGATCGTGCTGCCGCCGGTCCGCCCCCGCCTCCACAGTCTGCCTCTGCGACTGCCATCCCGCAGATCTCCGCCACCGCTTTCAGCACTTCTGAGCCATTGCCAGTCGCCGTTGCCGTTGCCGCTACCATCCACCCCATCGTGTCCGCCACCGTCTCTGGTTTATCAGGGCCACACCGAACCAGAGGTTGGAGTAAGGAGGTTGGGATGAGCATGAGAGGCAGTGTGATAAAACAAATGGAATAAAGACACAAAAACAACATGAAAATGCTTGTGAATATATGTGGTGAAAAAGAGATGTTGTGGAGTTTCTTACTGTATTGCTACCCCTCAACCAGACAAATCTAACTCCACTTTAAAAAAATTCAATTTACGTGTAATCCAAATACGTATTAAATATTTAACCGGTGTATACATCCATGGTTTATACATCTGTTTTTTACTCTTATTTTTGTACAAAAATTCCGAGAATTTTCCATTTTTCTAACTCCGTTGATGATAGAACACAAAACCATCCAATTCCAACTCGAGAATATGTTCCTTCTCTTCATATTGCCTACTGTGGTGTATGTAATCTATTTTGCCAAAAGAAATCTCGACTAATTCAAAGTTTGAGAATACTTTCTTATGACAGAGAGCTAGGAGGGCAGAAAATCAGGCCATTACGTTCTGCATTTTTGGAGATCGGATGATTTGAGTTAGAGAGAACCGGCGAAAATGCAGGAAAATTCACTGCGTGATTGTATGAGATTTCTGGTACAAATAAAATTGTATAAAACAGATATTTTAAAATAAATTGATGGAAATTTTATAAAAAGGAATAGGTAACTCCAATACTTAAAAGAAAGAAAGTTGGACATGGGCAATGAAATATGATCCACACACACGTTATGCAGATTCACACGGAATGGATCTGCCTCTTGAAGTATTTGTTGTAAGAATAAACAAGTTTTCTTTGCATATCTCAAAATAAAAAGCAAACAAACTATTATGATTTCTTCACGAATCTTCAGGTCAATTACTTGTAACGCCTTATTTCGGCATTAAACTTTTTAATTTTTAAATCATTCGCAATAGCCTTTAATAAACAGAGAGGTCTATACAACTTTAGTAGATGAAGGTGGAACACGATAAAACCTATATACGACTAAGGCAACCCTCCAAATGTACTAAACAAAGAACACCCTATAACATTTTAGTTCATTGTTCAAAATATTTGTATTATAGAACTAAATGTTTTACTCTAAGTTTAAGTTCAAACATTTTCCTAAAAAATAATGACCTCATGAATTCAGACGTATTCAGAAGGGAATTCTCCAAAATATTATAAAACTTTGAAACTGCTCTCCAGCGAAATTTTATAAACTGGAGTCTGGATAAGGGGTAACACGTATAGTTACATAGCTCGAGGGCGGAATTCGACACCTGCTGTGGAACACAGTCGCCCAATGTCCCTGCCGGGGAATTGCAGATGTCGACTGCTCTGATCGGTCGTTGCGTAGTTGGGTGTTATAATAAATGGTTGCATTATACGTAGAAACTTTTTTTGATTAAAGCTTCATAGTTCTAGACGGAACTAATTCCTAAACCACACGGTATCGGATTTTCATCAAATAACCACCTGAGTCGGATCATGTTAGATCTAGCCTAGATGATGATTTTGATAGGTGAATGTTCTCATCAATCTCTTCCGTGATTTCCTCCGATCAATTCCAGGCGTATGCCGGAGCAATAGCTCAAACAACGGGTCACGGAATCCTTGTATCCTTCTCTTTCCATCAGCCACTCCTACTCTTTTAGCTGGTCGTTCGGCCGATTCATCAGCTCCAAATGTCTCATTCCTCTTCACTTAGGCAATGCTCCGATTGCGCTGTTCAGTCCTGGTTTCGAACTGGACAGCGCCATGAAAGAGGAGCTGTTGAAAGGAAATGGGGGCGTGGCTTTCCATCAGCCACTCCTACCCTCCGAGCTGGTCGTTCGGCTGATTCATCTGCCCCATAGTATCTCCAATTCCTTATCACTTAGAAAAGCAATGCTCCGATTGCGCTGTTCAGTCCTGGTTTCGAACTGGACAGCGCCATGAAAGAGGAGCTGTTGAAAGGAAATGGGGGCGTGGCTTTCCATCAGCCACTCCTACCCTCCGAGCTGGTCGTTCGGCTGATTCATCTGTCCCATAGAATCTCCCATTCCTTATCACTTAGAAAGGCAATGCTCTGATTGCGCTGTTCAGTCCTGGTTTCGAATTGGACAGCGCCATGAAAGAGGAGTTGGTGAAAGGAAACGGGAACATGGCGAAACGGGTTTGATTGGTATGGCTCCGAGAGGAGCAGTGGCAGACGGGGTGGAGCCAGAAGCTTCCCAGGCAAACACGAGAAAGGAGGGGGGCAGAGAAGTTGAGCGTAATTCCCGCAGTGGTGCCTCACACCGGCCGTTCTCACGAAAATGCCGAAAAGGAACGCCCAAGTCTGCAAACCGAAGTTTTAATGTTCAGTCTTTTGTCAGAAAGGCCATGGAAATGAGAGGCACAGAGAAACTAATGCTCATAACTTCGCGTCCAGGTGCTTGTTGCAGATAAGAGAATAATTTTCACAAAATAAATGAAATGGTTGTTTGCTGATTTTAGCCAAAGAGAGCGATAGAAGGCAAAACTTTCGGGAAACAACAATACAAGGAAACGTAAACTTTCCTAAAATAAAATGAAAAGGAAGAATTAGATCAGGAAGCAAAGAAAATCAATATTGTGAGAGCATAAGCGTCCGAGGTCTAAAACATGAAGCAGAGTCTTTGATTGATTGATTGATTTTTTCGTGTTTCCTGGCGCGTCAACTGCTTTGGTCATTAGTCCCGTTAGTGTAGTGCATTTTTTCTCGGGATTGATTGATTTTTTCGTGTTTCCGGGCGCGTCAACTGCTTTGGTCATTAGTCCCGTTAGTGTAGTGCATGCTTTTTTCTCGGGAGATGGCAGTTATCTTCCCCCGCTGGATGGCGAGATCCGGCGCCGACCTACAGTCGGCTAGTGGGGTTTCCCCTAACCAGGACTCTCCCACCAGCGGGCCACCGCCCCAGTCGGAATATGTGGTAGTGTAGTGCATGTTAGTGAAGGCGTGTGTGTAAAGGGAGAGGATAGGACAAGGAAGAGGAAGGAACGATCGCGCGCGGTCCGTGGCCCGTTTGGTAGGGTACTGCTCCGGCATTCGCCTGGTGTTGATCGGAGAATACCATGGAAAACTACCGATCAGAGCAGCCGACCGCTAGAATTCTCCCCCAGACAGCGAGTGAATTCGACTAAGCTGAAAAGCTAGTGTCGAAAATCCAGCCACCGTCAGGACTGGAACCTAGGACCTCTCGGTCAGAGGCGCTGCAGTGACATCAGTTGATGCACTGAGCTACCGCTCCCAATATGAAACGGAGTAAATTACATTTTTTGTTTTCTCTGGACCTCCTTCTTCGTTAAACTTTTTTATGTCTGTTATATATTTTACCCATAAATAAATAAAACATACAAGCCGGCCCGGATAGCCGAGGTCGCTAAGGCTGAAGAGCCTAGAGGATCGTGGTTTCGAATCCCGCCCGGGGCATGGATGAGTCTGTACGTTTGTATTTATCCATTCATCATCATCATCATCATTTCATACTAACTCCCCAGAGCTAACAACCTTGGGGTGTAAAAATGGATGCAGCATAGAAATGCTGATTCCCCCCCCCAAAAAAAACCTACAAAAGTCACGTGCACTTAACCCCGGGAAAATATGACTGGTCCTCGTTGAGTACGGCTGCATGTTCGCGTGGTCCTAAAGATAATTCTCGACAAAAATACTAATAAGGGAATACAACTATAACTTAATGGATACAACTAATGAATACAATTGTTATGATGTTGAAAATTTTACAGGGTTACCAGGTTGTCTGGAGAGCTGCTTCTCCATATTCGTGTATCAATTACCCGAAGTGGCAGCTTAAAACCTGAAAAAATTAGGAATTATCATATTTATGGAAATATAATGCTTTATTCCGTCAGCCCACGGTGCCTCTTTCCTAAGTGCACACACCTATGCTGAGGAAAGATACATTAAAAAAGTTTTAATTTAATTTTTGTGAATGAGAGAGAATTCCTTAATATACTCCGGTCCTAATTGTACCCATGTTTACATGATAACTTACTGTTTCACTCGAACTTGCAAAATATAACGTTCGATATTGATAAAAAAAATTGTGAAACGGGCAAAAAGATTAATAATGAGTATTGGCTGGTGTTACGTTAACAACAGAGTACCTACCTACATACGTCCAATTAATACTGGGATAACAGAAACAAAATTCTACACAAAAATTCGATTTGAATTGAGAGAACTGCATTGAAGAAAATAAAAGCAGTTTGCATTGAAATGCCTCAAACAAAACAGTGATGTAAATAATCCTAAAACAATTTCAATAGAATAATAGACCACAGATACAGATAACGAATGTCCAAGCTCATCCCATTCAACGAATAATTTGTGCCACATTGCATAAAAAAACTAATTGGAATATGTGCATTGATCTTTCATTACCGATGAAAAGCGGCTTGATTTTTCTTTTGTTGAATTTTGTCACAGAAGCTCATTCATCAAGTGTGGGCTTTGTTTACTGTGTGACAAAAAATTTAAATGTGATTCAAAACGTACCACTTTATAAAACATATTTACGTATAATTGATATTTCCGTTAATATTACGCAAAACATGCAGCACTTAAGTCTCAAATTTTATGGATTCTTTTAATATGTTACTCAACGTACTGTATTAGCATCTAATTTGTATTTTTTATTAATTACGTGTTTACAAGCTGTTTGTGTAGAATTGAGATTTTGAATTGCAATATACCTAAAATACTGTACGCAGAAGGCAATTATAATTCACGAAAATTTAATAATTTACATGAGAAGTGTAACAATATTCATTACAATATACTGAAAATCATTATCGTCGTTTTGTATTCGCAAATAAAATATTAAATTTTAAAGTCATTTTAAGGTTTTTGTGTGATTTTACGTCATTATTAAGAAGAATACAGAATATCAGTAATATATTAGTCTCCTTTTAAACATATGAAGTAACGTTAAATTACAAATCTAGATGTGAACGAATGAATGAAGTTCCTGCTAAATGCTAAACTACTGATTAATACTGCAAATAAGTGTTTGCTAATAGACTTTCCGAAAGTAAACTAGGCTTTTTTCCTAAGTGCATGCACATATTTTTAATGCAGTTTTTAAATGCACATATTATATGTTCCCTATATGGATATATTTTTTCGAATATTATGAAACTAGTGGCACTGTGTCTCGATTTTTTCATTTATTAAGAGAGTGTTTTGAAAGCGTCCTCTAGACCCGTGCTCACAAAGAGGCATTTCCGGCCTCTCCAGATGTTTGTGGCTGAGAAAGAGTGGATCCACCGCCTGGGTGCACCTTGCGTCGCATCAGAACCAAGTGGGAAGCTAAATATAATCCATTGGACGTCGCTTCTTTTCATCAACCTCCACTATCCAGGCTTCCTTAGCCGCACTTGCTCTCTGAAGGCGGCACTGCCTTTCCTTCCAAATCTCATCCGGTTCAATCAGCATCTACGGCTCATCTAACAAGCCAATAAAATACTTAAATCGACACAAAACTAAATTGGAAACATCACATTGACAGGAAAGTAATACAGGCTCAAAACAAACTATTGCAACCAAAACGAATTATCTACAACACAGCACTCGGAATATATAAAACAATAGTTAGACCCTTCCTATTGTATGCATGTCCAATGCGGCTAAATGCAGCTAAGAGCAATCTTAACAAACCCAAAGTTATCCACAATCAATTTGTAAGGACAATTACCTACGCACCATGATTCATATCTAATGCACAGCTCCATAAAGAGTTCAATCTCCAATCCATAAACCAGCACATTCTATACCTATCCACCCAATACTAATCCAACCTAATGCAGATACCATAATTATACTTCAACCTAATGTAGAATTTAACCGGATTCACCCTAGCTAGAAACTCCATCTATTCCACACGAATCAAAAAGAAGTAGCCTTTCCATATATTCCTAAAGTAATTTTTCAAATTGGACCCTGATTAGAGGTCACCATTAGGTTTCCTCAATCGCAACGCTATCTGTATCATTTTAGTTTCGTTAGAAACATAAAACATATGTAGAGTGAATGCAACTGAACTATGTAAATATCAACAAGTAAAACAAAATCAGAAAAAAACATTTACAATATATAGCAAGCCTACGCAATCAGCATCTACAATATTTTTACCATTTATTCGCAGGGCATAAAAGTAATGCGATCTGTTTACAAGGTCTTCTCTTTTGAAAGCCCTTTTCTCGTAGTTAGTACTAAAGAAACATTCCTCTACAAATACATTTACAAAGTTTCACGAAAACACAAACAACTTGAGTTCGATGTGAAACAAGTCTCATACTCTCATTCGACAACTTAACATACATCTAAATTAGGTAGCATGTATAAGAAGAATCTTTCTTTGCAGAATTTCGAAGTTAAGTATTCACACTAAAATTTTAAATAATCGAGTCAGTGTTCATTTTATTAAGAACTTTTTTATTTTCATTAGGACATTAATATTTGTCGCATTAAACTTTTTCAATAAAGATTGAGACATTCATAATTACAAAATATTAAAATGTATTGCAAATGTAATGCCTGTGATCATTACCCCTGCCTCATTGAGAAATAAATATGATTCAGCTTGAGGTGTTAAATAAAATTCAAGTAACTTACCACTCCTGGAAGATATACATTAGGCAAATGTGGTGCAAACTTAAAGAATACATTGACTGAGAACGTCGGATAAAGGTAGTAAATATTATTCAGAAAACAGAATCAATTACTCATTTTGGACATGTTTTCAGGCAATATAACTTATTTTAAGAACATAAAGTTGAATTTTTGTCCTTAGAGTACTTTTGTCCACAGAGTATTTTTGTCCCTAATATCTCTGAATTCGTTTCTTGCCTAAAAAAATTGCAGATAAGAAAGAAAGAAGGTTTTCTTTTATCTTGTGCATCCATATTGTATATCAAACATTACCTTTATAAGCGAGTCACGAAGTCGGTGTCTCATAATTCATTTGATTCATACTGGTATTTCGCAGTCAAACTTTTTCACAAAACATTCGTTCGCCCTATTGTAAAAAAAATTAACAATGAACAAAAAGCACGTTCCTTCACATTTCACACAAAATCAACGCTCGTGTTTGCACAAAATTACCATTGAATTTTACGATTATTTCAACGAGCTCATTGCATAGTTCCTACAATGTGGAGCTCTAAATCCGCCTGGGCGAGTCGCTGCGGATTGCTTTCGGGACGAAGCGAGCGGCGGTGGTTGACGACGATGGTTGACGACGATCGTTGACGACGGTGGTTGACGACGGAGGTTGACGACGGTGGTTGACGACGGTGGTTGACGACGGTGGTTGACGACGGTGGTTGACGACGAGGGTTGACGACGAGGGTTGACGACGGTGGTTGACGACGGTGGTTGACGACGATGGTTGACGACGATTGACGACGGTGGTTGACGACGACACTACATTTGAGCATTGCCCCGGGCCCAAAATTGTGTTGCCCCGGCACTGGTGGTACGGGCCGCAATGAGGACTGCGAATGCGGGTGCGTTATGGGCGACGGTTTCGGCGCGGGCGGCGCAGATCGCGGGGCCCCAAATTATTATAAGTGAGAGCAGAGGCGTAGGGGGCGGCAGCGGCGGCGGCGGTAGCGGTGGCGTTGGCGGCGGCGGCGGCGGCAGCAACGGCGGCGGCGGCGGCGGCGGCGGCGGCGGCGGCGGCGGGGGCGGCGGTGGTGGCGGCGGTGGCGGTGGCGGTGGCGATGACGGCGGCGGTAGCGGTGGTGGTGACGGTGGCGGTGGCGGTGGCGGTGGCGCGCTGGCGTCGGCAGCAGCGGCGGCGGCGGGGGCGGTGGTGGCGGTGGCGGTGGCGATGACGGCGGCGGTAGCGATGGTGGCGGCGGTGGCGGCAGCGGCAGCGCGGTGCCAGCAGCGCAGCGGCGGCGGTGGCGGTGGCGGCAGCGGCGGCGGCGGCGGTGGCGGCGGCAGCGGCGGCGGCGGCGGCGGTGGCGGCGGCGGGGGCGGCGGCGGCGGCGGTGGCGGCGGCGGGGGCGGCGGCGGGGGCGGCGGCGGGGGCGGCGGCGGGGGCTGTGGCGGCAGGAGGGCGAGGGCGGCGGAGGGCAGCAGATGAAGCGGCGATAGAGCACGCGACGCCTCCAGTGAGAAGCCCCGTGCTACGTTTCCGATGCGCCCGTGCAACTGTTCGACCTAGTTTCCACCGACGCGCACGGCCGCGCTGTGGGCAGAGGTGGCGCAGCGCGGTTGAAGTTGGGGCGAGTGAGGTGCTGCGAAGTTTCAGGCGGTGGTCAGTTGAAATGATGCCGGGTACAGGATGAGTAAAATATGGCCAAAAAATCTTAGATGAAGATATTAAAGACGATAATTTGGGGGCGGTTTTTTCTTTTCACATTAGAACAATGGCGTTTAGTTTAGAAATTCATTTCATGTTATGTCAAAAGACCTATTTTTATAGGTCATTATTTTGCATTTTTTGTCGATTTCGACTAATAAATCATTTTTACATTTTTCTGTCATTTTTAACGCATTGTTTGCTGATTTTATCGATTTTAATGCAATTTTAATGGTACTTACTTCAAATAATATTTACGAGATGCATGAAATATTTTTCACAGAATTACTCAGCAGGATATTTGATTGTTCGCTCAAAAATTGTTTTGACAGCCTTTGTATGCAATTTTTGTGACGTATCAGCGCCATTGCCGGTTCGGTCGAATTCGGGATAACTAAAGATAGAAATGTCTTGGGAAAGAATAGTTCAAATCAAAATTTGCAAGCTGAGTCCACTCAAACGAATGGAAGAAGCCTCGATTTCATCAGTTATGTATCCAACAGATTGAGCTGTTCATCCGAACTGTTTTTGATTGTATTTTTTACATCATTTATTTTTTGGATTTAGGGTATTTTAAAAGCATTTAAGAGCATTTTATTGATAATTTTTGGTGATGTTTTCGGTCATCAAAATCCGTCCCTAATGATAATGTACGACTTTCAGGGCGATACCTAAAAATGTGAAGGTTAATGTGCGAGGATAAGGTGAGAGTTTAAGAATAAGCGGTTGCAGACGAAAGGATGAAAATGGGATTGTCGATGGCAGGCTGTTGATGGATGAGTTATTGGAGGACAGAGAGAGGTAATGACAAATAGCAAAACAAGAGAATGATGTGTACTTTTTAAATACAATGTCTAATCAATACACAACAAAAGAGATGAATATTCGTATTTGAGACTCAAGATAGGTCGACATTCTCTATGTATTTATTTATTTAGTCAAAAAACAGTTGAAAATTGTATATGACATGGGGAAGAAAGTCAACTGCGCACTCTTGAGTTTCAAAATCCCTTCCCAACAATTTAACTATTAATAGTTGAAAGATGAAAAAAGTTTTAAAATAATAATAATAATAATAATAATAATAATAATAATAATAATAATAATAATAATAATAAAATTTTCCTTTTGATGAACCGAGAGCAAATTCGCATAAAATTGGGTACACATTTTTAATTTTTACTTTTGTTATTATTATATTTACCGAAGTGTATGGACGAAACGTCACATTGAGGCTCGGTGAGGGAGATATAGTCCCAACAGTCACAACGACATTCGCGAGAGTTGGTTTGTAAGGTACTTTTTGAATGTGCCATTTTAATTTTACAGGTTTTTTATCTTCATAAAATGCACGCTATAAAATTTTGCGGTACCAGGCCAATTTTTATGCAATTTGGAAACAAATAAAACACTACTTTTGCCCGAAAAGTGGCGCTGTTGCGTTGCTACTTCCATCTCAGACGTTTTCATCCCCTTTATGGCGCCCTCCGCGTATTTGAATACGTTTTTCCAATCGATCGTCCCTTACAACCTTTACATGGGCAATCCGAAGGGTGAGCAAATGAAAGGCGTGGAAAAATAATATCTGTAACGGCCCACGGTTTCAAAAGGGTGGGCAAGGGTTATTGAAAGAAAACTGTTAAAGGGTTGCTCCAAGGGTTGCAATTTAATTGCAAAGGGGCAATTGGTAAATTTTCATCACCTTTCTCACCAGTAGAATACTTCACACGAAAAATGTATTTTAGTTACTTTCATGCTTTAATCTAAATACGAATATCAAATCATGGCCCCACTTTTGATATTACCATTTAAATGGCTACACACTAATTTTGTGACCACTTTAACTACAGAACGAACACGGGTTCTATAGCTTTCCTCTTAAAGAAATTCAGTTCTTCGAATCAGATTTTAAATTCTATGGCTGTAAACAATTTTTTAGATATTTGAATGTTTTAATCGTCCCAATTTACAAATATAATGAATTGCTATAACAACTAGTTTTTAAAGATTCTTTTGGATGTGAATGAATTCACATTTTTAATACATGGAATGCGAGCAATGAAGTGAGTGAAAGAGGAAGACGACATAAAAGGAACAGGCTGAAAAACGAGACGAAAAAAATGAAGAAAAAAAATGCACAGAAAGGTACAGATTTAAACGCATGACGTGCCAGTGAACGCGTAGCTACGAACACTGGCAAACAGGCGGTCAGAATGGAACAAATAGGTCCTTGTTGGTGTACAACTGCTTCACAAGCGCAGTACAAAACGTGCAGCAAGCCGCCCCTCCCACCCTTTGCAGACAATTACTGGGGAAATGCGTGTGCCCGCTCTCTGCCGTAGGTCAAGGGTGGGGGAGTGCGAAGAGGAGGGGGAGGGATGTTCAAACAGGTTAAAACGTACAGCGGCGTACACTGGCTTCATTTTTAATCGCGCAGCAAGCCCGTGAAAGGCCCTGACTCGTCCCACGGGAAGCCATTCATTTCCACCACGCACGGACAAGTGAAAAATAATTGCTTACATTACAAAAGGTTGCGCCACAGGTCGAAAGAACGATTTTAGTGTAACTTTTCAAAAACAATTGAGCTTAAATTGTTTTTCTGCGATGTTTTGGTAACTGGCGAAGATGTGGGAGATGAATGAAAATTTCAAATGTACTTCATTGCAATATTTGTTGTTCAAAATTTGAGCAGATAACTTGGTAAGGCGAAATTAAGCGAAAGGCGAAAGTCAGCTCCTTCTGAGATAATATTTCTTATACAGGAAAAAGGTTCAGTTATAACTTTTAGTGTTCCACGTTTAAGTTGATTATGGATCAAACGGAAGAGGAAAATCATAAGAAATTATTGTAGAAGAGAAAAAAAAACATTTCATCCATGAGGGTGAATGGATTTATGACACAAGCGATCGTAACGATAGGATACAACAGGGTTAATTCTCATTTGATCTCATTTATATGCTTACTCACGGGCTCAAAATAGACTCAATGGTTCATTATTATACTAATTGTTATGAAGCATCCTGCAGTAGATAAAATAATATCCGATGGGATGATGAGTACTGCCGAAGTCAGTATAATACAATTAATAATATAGGAATATAGTTAAACTAATGGTAACCAGTCAAATTTGGCTGTAACTGAGAAGAAATACACAGAAGTAACTGTATTGTATACCGAAAAATTATCAATATTTTCGTTGCTTTTGTCCCAAAAATAATTAGCAAATACTTCAGGATAAATTAAAACACTTTTGGTTTCAATAGTTATGTTTAAATTAAACCAAGCGATTAGTTCTGTGTGGATTAACTGTTCTTGAAGCAAAACCTCAGAAGCATTGACTTCAGTAAAATACACTCGGGGCAAATGAACTGGTAAGCGGATTTCACAGAGTGATTGTTCAGACACATCGAAAGCAAAACTTCTTTAGCAAAGCTTCAAATGGACTCAAATACCTGATATATAAAAAAGGTAGAGACCTCATGATGAATAAAATACACATTTTCTCTTGAAATCTGTATATCAACATATTCATCACCTTCGATAATACGAATAACTACGAATTCGCAAAACTACGAATGCAACATTTCTCCGACAGACGTGCCTGCGCCTTGTGACGAAACTGCTACCGATAGCAACTCGCTGATTGCTCTATAAAACAGGTAAAAAAAACAATCTAAAAGATATCTGGAACCTACTACCTTCCATTTAAAGCGAAAATCATGAAATATGGTTCAGTAGAAATATCAAATTGCTTTCTAAACGAAAATACTTAGTAAAATATAAAAAAACA
Source organism: Teleogryllus occipitalis (assembly GCA_011170035.1). Taxonomy (NCBI): domain Eukaryota; kingdom Metazoa; phylum Arthropoda; class Insecta; order Orthoptera; family Gryllidae; genus Teleogryllus; species Teleogryllus occipitalis. Next base: position 24,683 of record BLKR01007993.1, read on the forward strand.
TTTAAAAAAAGTAAAGAGACAATGAAATAAAATTCATAATACATGGCTATATGTCCACGAAGTGCTCGTTAAAAACACAGACTGCGGTCGTTTATGTACCAAGTTCCACAAATAAATATAGACATTGTTTTAACAAATAATGTAAATTCCATTAAACTCAAATTGATTTAACAATTACAGTTACCTCTCTCTATATTACAATCTCTTTAGCTACTCATCATCAATACCACAGGCAACATTGTGAAATATTTGAAAATAATAAAGACACAAAATAATTGAATGAAAAAAATTTCGTAAGTAGCAAGAATCGATCGGAAATAAATAATAAAAACTACGAGACCCTCCATAGCAATTGAGAAGCTGAAAGAAAGTTCTACATCTAGAGAAGGAATTATTCGCCAGTTTCATCCGAAATATATAATACTTTCGTAGCATATACAATGTTGCTTACACTCAAGTGAATAGTACCGTGTAGTCTGTGATAGCAAAAGCCCTCCAGAAAAGCGATAAGACAATGACCTGAAAAATTTTTGCTTTATCAAATTACGCATGGGGCCTACGAAACATGGAGTGTTCGAAACACGTGTTTTAAGTTTCTTCTGCTTCACATACATTCGCTCATCCTTGATCCCGACTATGCGGTTTCCAAGAAATAGATAGGGACGGGAGGGTGGGGTGTTTTTGACAATTAATAGAGAAGGTCCGGCGTTATTATAAGCGCATTGCCTGGCTTTGTATGTCAGTAACAAAGTTACTTTTCATTTAACATATATTTCGAACACGCATGTGAAATGTTCATTTTCGACTTATAAAATATATTAAAATGTAACGAAATATGTAGCAATAGATAAAATATGTAACAATATGTAATTATATCAAAATCTGTAAAAATATGTAAAATAAAAATGGTTCCAGTTCGTTAAGTATGTCATGTTAAGTCTAAAAAATATTAGTGCATGCAGGTATCTGGTTCTTATAAAAATATGTATTTACATGAAAATCCGTTCCCTAGCCACAACACATCCATTTTGCCCGTGGATGGAGCGCTTAAATTGATAGTACTTCACCACTCCGACCCGAATTTTAGGAACGTATTCGCACAGCACTCCAACCCGAGGCGGAAACTCCTTCCCATCGCTCTCTCGCCGACAACAGTTCCAGCAGCGCACCGGAAAATCGGGAGCAGCAAAGATTCCAACGGAGCCTTTTAGTGGCCATAAGCCCGGCTACTCAGCAGAGGCAGGGAAACAGGGGCACTTTGGCGCTGTCACCGCGACCCAGCACCCGGCCCGCGCGGGCTGAGAGCGACGCAGCATCGCGCAGGTCCAGCGAGGGGAAGCAGAAGTGGGCGGGGCGGATGGGGTGCTGCCGAGGCTCCATTTTCCGGAAGCGTCCGCCCGCTCCGGCGAGAACTATTTAATTAAAGGGTAAACCGGAAGCTCGCGGGCCGGGAGCGGAGGCGGAGGCGGGGACGGGGAGAGGGACGGGGGGTGCGCAATCACGGTGCGGGACGCCACCAACACGTGTCCTCCCGCACGCGCCGCTCTCCCCGCGGAAGACGCGGCGGAAACGAGGGGAGGAATCGCGTGAAGAAAGGGGGTGGGAGTGATGACTGGGGCATGGAGAAAGGGGTGAGAGTGGTTTGGACGCAGGCAGAAGTTGGTGGCGGCGGAGGTCGCTGATTGGGTGATGTCAGAGGGGAGGATGTAGGTGTGGATGGTGGCGACGAGGTGGATGGCAGCGAGGGCGGCGGCGTGTGGAGGGGCGACCTGAAGCGGGGTGAAGAAGCGGGTAGGAGTGGCGTGGGCAAAAACAGAAGTTCGTGGCGGGGGAGATCACGGTTTGGGTGATGCCGGAAGGGAGGATGTAGGTGTGGATGGTGGCGTGGAGGTGGTTGGCAGCGAGGGCGGCGGCGTGTGGAGGGGTGAAGTGAAGAAGTTCGGGGACGGCAGCAGGGGAAGCGAAGCTGATGGCGGCAGAAGTAGCGGCGTGGGCGGTGTCGGATAGGAGGATGTGGGCGTCGGTAGTGGCGGCGGAGAGGATGGCAGCGACAAGACAGCGGTGGTGGTGGCGGTGGCGGTGGTGGTGGCGGTGGCGGTGGCGGTGGCGGTGGCGGTGGCGGTGGCGGTGGCGGTGGCGGTGGCGGTGGCGGTGGCGGTGGCAGTGGCGGTGGCAGTGGCGGTGGCGGTGGCGGTGGCGGTGGCGGTGGCGGTGGCTGTAGCTGTAGCTGTGGCTGTGGCGGTGGTCGCGGCGGGAGCGGTGGCTGTGGCTGTGGCTGTGGCGGTGGCGGTGGCGGTGGCGGTGGCGGTGGCGGTGGCGGTGGCGGTGGCGGTGGCGGTGGCTGTAGCTGTAGCTGTAGCTGTGGCTGTGGCTGTGGCTGTGGCTGTGGCGGTGATGGCGGCGGTGGCGGTGGCAGTGGCTGTGGCTGTGGCGGTGGCGGTGGCGTTGGCAGCGGCGGCTGCGGCGGCGATGGCTGCGGCGGCAGCGGAGGGTTCGCGGGTAGTGACGGCGGGGGGTTTAAGGGCGGGGGCGTGAGGAAGCGGCGGCGGCGACGTGGGAGGGGCTTAGATTGGGCCGGGGGCGTTTGCAGAACGGTAAGCGAGCCGCCGCGGCGCGGGGCCCGCCCGGAGGGGAATAACCACCGGTATTTCACTGCTACCTGCCGGCGCCTCGCCCGGGAAAGGGCGGGAGGGTTATTGTCGAGTCACCTCTGCTCAGGTGGGTTATTTGCTCGTGGCGGACTAACTGCGCGGTGCTTGGGCGAATAAATTTAGCAGGAGCGGGGAGGAATGAGATCGCAGAGAAAGTGATGGCGTGTGTTTATTTGCAGAAAGGGTTTGGAACAACTTAACACAGTTTTTATGCACATGTAAATGGAGAATTACGCATCCAAAATGCTTTTGCAACAGTTCTTAACGCACGAATACAACGAGATATTAAATCATTAATTTTATAATTAAGATCGAAAAGTGACATTTTTATACCAATTAACAAGAGATTTGTCGTTACAACTTCTTCTTTGCCTTATTTATTCCACGCATTGTTCAACATATCTCAACTTACTTATAATACGAGTAGTTACTTTCTACACATAACTTGTATTTACCTTCTGCCAATAAGTGATATAACTAATAACTACAACAATCGTTAGGAAAAATCATTTTTGTTGTAATAGCCATTTCT
>BLKR01007994.1:0-27854 GCA_011170035.1 Teleogryllus occipitalis
AATGATGAATAATACTTACCATCAAATCGAGGTTAGAAACGTCTAAAAATAGACTTTTTCGCTCCCAAGTAATAGAAAATTGTTTTCATTTATAAACTACAGAATTGAGTTGTTAGTATTTATACTAAAATAGTAACTCATACCCCTGATTGTACTCCTATCCCAACTAGCAAAACGAGGGCGCAACAAAACGCGCACATAGTGAAGCTATATTTGTTTTCATTTTATGTAATTTTCTGACGATTTGAGAAATACAAAACGTTTTAAATGTTACTGCTAGTGTCCGAATCTGGCTACTACGGACAGTACCCGGTTAATTTTCACATTATTTAAAGTATGTGAATAAAATACGTTGGAGCAGCAGCTTCAAAGTTTTTCTGTGAATTTAGCCGAATGATTAATAAAATCATCAGCTAACACGAGGTGGCCTATGGCAAGCGAAGTACGTTACAGTGTTCAGAAATTGGATGTATGTTATAAACATAAAACAGACTCTTAGATGGAAAAGGAAAGGCTGCAGAGAGATAAGAAAAGTAATTTCGAGTTCCAGTGTAAGTCGTAAATTTACGTAAAACTCTCTAACCTTGTGTACACCAACCTCACTTTACACATCAGTTGATGCTTCACTACGCTTTTCCCAGTCGGTGCGTCGAGCTTCCGCCCTATCGATTTCGCGATTTGCATAAAACAACATTCAGGATGTGCAGAGGTTTCCTACGCGTTTTTGTGTCAACATACTTCTCGCAAACGTGCAAGATGTCTCAAGCTACGACGATCGCCTTAGCTTATCCAGCTCCTCACGGCTAAATCGCACATTAGCTGTGTGATGTCCAAAACTTCCGTTCATTGTCATTCTTATGCATTTATCAAAACCTTGCGTATAATGTTCCAATTAACAGGCTAATTCACTAATTAATTGGAAATACATTGATATACATTAAATATAATCTATTTTATCCTTCTTCGCCTACCAACTTCAAACCTAGAAGCTTGTTGTAGTTCCTATTGCTGGATTAAATCTCTATTAAATCTCGTGAATTTATAATTCTAATGTCAACTGATTTTATAATACAAGAAATTATATGCATTTTATGTGGCACGAAATACCTTCCAGCTTCTAAAAATAAGTTATATTTTGAAATTATTATACATTTGAAATTATTAAATTATATGTAATTTGTAAAGGAAATAATAATTTTGTATACTCTCTAAAAATGCATTTTACTTACAATTTATTGTTTACTGCAGTCCATTTAAAATGTTAAACGATTTTTTATTGAAATTTCCTATTTTAAGACGGCTAAACTTCCATCGTATTCCAGTACCCTAAAGACTAAATGAAACGTTGATAGAAGTCAACTGTTACATTGAAGTTTCTAGTTACAAATATCCGCAACAGTATTGTCAACTGCAATACGTTTCTTCACATTGCTATAATGGCGGAAAACATCATCATTTGGGCCTTTTCGTTAATTTATGATATCTAGTTAAGAACAAAAAATGTAATGGCTTATAATTATATTTTTAGGTCAAGCGTTTCTACATTGTGACTTTTGTCATGTTCTGACTTCTCAACGAGATAGCACATTTGAACGACATGCAAATATTCTCGTTATTGCTTTACACAGTTATAATTATGAGATATCCATGATTATTACATACATAATATCGCAGTAGTAAAGCATTCCCGCTGTACAACGTTCTGGTATCCAAATTATTTATGACACAAAATATACCGCGCATGTTCTGCTGGTCGCATAGTTCACACAGAGCTGCTTCTCAGTACAATGGTAACGCCTAGATGACAAAACTAATGCTGCCAGCAGCGAGTAGTGAGGAAGAGTGTGCCATCTGGCTGAATGTTGTAAGTCAAAAACCACGAAGATCTCAGAAGGAAAAGCAAACACGTGTCTCTAACCGAAATCACAACGAATCAAATTTACAATCTTTGTTTTGAAAAAAGCGAACATATTAGGCGAGAATAGAGAACTTACTTCTCATTTTATGTAGAATTGGTTACATTGTGACCAATTGTTTCGTGTGTCATTTAGGTAGAAAGTTTGAGTTGATTGTATCGGGAGGAGAGATATGGAGAGGGGGGGACCGAAATAGAGTACGAAAAACGTGTCGTACAATTTGCAGGCTTGGAGCACTAGGGTTTACACAACTGTGTTTACACAACTTACATTTATTTACGTATTACAAATTTTACATCCTGAACTTATGTTATAGCTAATGACGTAATAGTATAGCCACGCCCGCTTCCTATTCTTATGGCACGTTTGTTGTACAAGCTCACTAGGTTTTCGTAGCTTGCAAAGCTAAATGTTATAAAACGCTTCGTACATCGCGCAAAACGTTGCTGCCTCCATACAACTCGTGTGTGATCGAGTAAAGGCTTCTATCATTTACAAACTAAATCCAACGCAAGGGGCATAGGAAGTACGGTAATAAAGATGTAAACTGTAAAGGTTTAGTTATACTTGAACGTCTAGTAATAAAGTTCCATCATTCTATGAAGACGGCACAGAAAAGTTGGTTCCCGCTGTGACAAATGTCTGAACAATGCTCACAACTATGTAGAAAAATAGTTTAAGAAATACTCTTTCAAGTAAAAACAAATTTTGTTCTGAAAAAAAATTTTTATGAGCTTTCTCCAACACGTTAATTATTTTGAAAACACGCTTGGTATAACATGTTTGCATTACATGACGTTTGACGTTAAAATCATAGCCGTTTGTCATAGACTTAAATTCAATGAATCCATTACAAGCGCTTCCAATATCGTTCATATCATTAAAAGAAAAGATACTGTAAAACATACCACAAGCTGTCGATCCGATGCATAGTTCCAATAGCACTGAAAACAAACATCGTGAGTACTTAATTTCTCTAGATTTGTGTTGAACAAAAAAAGAATGTTCGCCAGCTTCTTATTCTCATTGCATGTCTATGGTTGCTGTGATACCGAATAATGCAGGATTTTTTTCACGTCTGTATGTGTTTCTATATAATTTCGTTTGTTTACATTACTCCTCTTTTGTAATACTCGTATGTTGTGTATTGTATTTTTATTTTTTCTACACTTGTCTACTTGTATTTTTATATTATATTTGCTTTTTTCATATTTATATTTGCTTTTATATTTATATTTGCTTTTTTCATATTTGTATTATTGTTTCACTTAATTTTTATTCTTGGACTTTCTCTGTGATTAACTGCCACCGAGCGTATTCTCAATTGGGGCATTAAATTATTATTATTATTATTATTATTATTATTATTATTATTATTATTATTATTATTATTAAAATCCATCTTTGGACTCCGGAGATTAAATTCAGATCATTGCAGGTACAATTTATGTTACACAAACTACATTCCCCTTATGTCTTAGAGTTTCTGTAACCCTCCCATTCATTTCACAATTATTTAATTGCCATTCGTTCATCATTGTTCTCTTGCTTTCTTGTATTTGCATATGATAAACACACAATCCCTATCAAAACATTTACCCTACATTGTATAAACGAAATCTCGGAACCAGGAAATCAAAATAAATAATAAATTACTCGATACTGGCCAGCGGGGACAGAGGTCCAGAATAATTATACATAAAACATGATTCTACGAAAAATAGACGGTTTTGGTTGATTTGTCTGTTAAATATAAATATTTGGTGCAAGGTTGTTTATTTAATGAAACTTCATTTTGAAATAAAATTTCACAACAATAAAATGAGACGAATGTAAATTCATCAATCGTCAATGGTTTCAATGTGCTAAAAATACTTCGAGGCTACAATACATTTTATGTATATACACCTAATACTTTCAGATTCAGTGATCATACTCGTATTCTTGGAATATTGATCTACATAATAATCCAAACCGTTTGAATATTCCTTTTCACATTCAGATGCTTCCCGAAGTTCTGTCTTGCCTACAGATAACTGCACAAGTCTGAAATGGGGGTTCATAAATTAATACTTACTACCTTCTTTGATCTTTCTCTAATAAAAACTAGATTATATTTAATTGACTTGATATTACCGAAATTAGTATTTAGAAAATTCATTTAATAAAATTATTCAGTTTAAACACTCGTGTGCACTCTGCTGGAACGACTGCAAGAAAAATTGAACGGATTGTTTTTGTTGCTTTCTTTTTACGAGAAAATCTTTATTTCAAAATCCCTGACCTAATTTCTTTCACGTAAACACGAGGACGTTGCCCATATTGTTTTCTAAACTCTACATACAAACATAGGACACACTGCCACACACTCGAACGATTAAGCGGACACCTCGAACTTTTAAATGTACTCACTCATTAAAACTCTTAAAACCAATTTTATATTTAAATCATACACATATTAGAATTCTATGGCATTATACTGAAATAAAATATACACAATTTTGTGTTTTTTACCAGCATGTTTGGAAAACAATTAAGACTACAAAAAATCCTATTTGTTAATGTTAAAACGTATTAATGTTATATATGTTAAAAAGTGCCACTACTTGCATTTTGATTGCATTTATTGAATAACTTCCAGCATTTTTTCTTAACAGCAGAACCTCATATTTATATAATTTCTTTACTACGCACTGCATCTATACCAATTTCAAAAGAAAAATAGTTACTGCTTTTAATACTTCTGAACACGTGTGATTTTTAGATGATGCACCTACAGAGAAAGCGCATTGGGGGCTTTCATTTTTACTCCTAAAATGTTATATAACACGAAAGAAAGCATTTCAGATATTTGCCGTGCACCAAATTTTCACTTAAATCACCCCACTGCACCTAAATAGACCTTCGTCCCCTATTTCTCCCCTATTTCCTAATCTTTGCACAAAAAATACTTATTTTAAATATACACATTACATGAAATATATTGTTTACAGTTAAATCAAATAATGGGCAAATTGTTCACTTTGCTACACTTTGCTCCAAAATAACCTGCCATTACTTTTTACATCAGGAGGAGAAAAACGAAGGAGATCCACTGTCGTTAATTACCAGTTATCGCAACAGAGTTGTCTTTTTGACCGTACCTCTAGCCAATGCCAAAGGTGCTTTAAAACGAACACCGTTCAGTTATGATGTATTTATTATGTTGCTATTTCACGTCTAACATTTGCGCACTTCTGATTGCCAATCTTATGTTTTCTCAGCCGATGCGTTAACTAAGAGCTCGATCGCATTTACACCATCATTAACTCAAGAACATCTTTTAAACAAATCCTATAGCCCATCGCACTGCATAGAGTTGCTGTATTGTGTTGCATTGAGTATTACAAGTAGTACGTGAAGAACAAAACGTCGCTAATGAATTCATATTGTTGATAAAAACCGTGTTTACTAAATGTCCTCTAAATGTCCCACAAATGTTCTTATATGCCAATGCCAAATTTATTTATATATATATATATATATATATATATATATATATATATATATATATATATATATATATATAAAGAAAGTGTCGATTTTCTGTTTACCACCACCTCGTGACTCGCTGAGGAACGAGGAAAAACCATTGTGTGTTTTATGTTGAAAACTTTTTTAAAAAATAATGAAATGCGTTAGTAATTTTTAATTGATAATAATTGACGAAGATCTATCTGTTGCATCGTAAAAGCTGAAAAAACGTTTTCGCAACAGCATTTTGGAAAGAGAACCCTTGTGTGTCCTCTTCTTCAAAGCCCTTGGGGCATCTACTAACGTACTAGGGGAGGGGAGAGGCAACTGCCGGCCGCTGAACAGTGGCGAATTTTCACAGAAGCAAAGTAGAGTCTAATATGGCCCGACTTTTCGCGTCTTTCTCGGTCGTGCCGTTAGATATCGCTTAATCTGCAGTACTGCTTGATACGGTCGCGATCATGCGACATCTGGCAGCTCGACCGAGAAAGACGCAAAAAGCCATGCCACATTCCATCGTGAAGACAAGGCCTTCATGCGCCACTTTATGAAAACCCAAGTATAGAAGGATTTGCTCTTCGGAAATTGGAACAACGCAAAGAACGGTGATGGTGCGAACCTAAAGACAAAGAACATTGATGTTATGAATATGTTTAAAAAATGTAGTTTATATTAACTTACCCATTTTCCCTCAACATTTCATGTGGATTTGACATGTTATGGTACAAAACAATATTTGTACCTAAACATGCACTATTTTTTCACCTAAACATGCACATATTTTTAATATTTTGGCACCCATTTTAGCACTTAAATTAGCAAATATTTGCACCTAAAATTCCGGCCTCTAGTAATTTTCTTAATAATGTGTTGCTTGCAACGCCTCCATGTGTTGCCATATAAATCAAAGCAATAAAAATTGGTGAACATAGTATAAACATAAGAGGATATCCATTAGCATATAGCTCCACCAGTCTCGTTCATTGCATTTAACGCTAACAGCAATTCTAACACAAAACAGCTATTCCTCGTATTTTTTTGCCCAGCGACGCACCCGTAAAAAGGTTAATGAGGAACATCACGCATTTGCTAAGGCGTACATCTGGACAAACACCTATTTTACAGCGCAACTTGTCTTTGCCTCCGCAGTGGGACGCGCCATCCCAGTTCGGAGAGGCATAAACCTGAAGTGGCCCTCAGCCTTTCCCGCCTTACGGCTGACTGTGAATAAAACGCGCCATTATGGCGCCGCGCTCCGCAAGCGCATTGCCAGGGGCGTAGCGCACCCCAGCCTCCAGCCCCCGTGGCTTTCCGCAGCGCAGGCGCTCCTAGCACTCGCCCTTCACATTATTATTATTATTATTATTATTATTATTATTATTATTATTATTATTATTATTATTAAATTGATCCCATTCAATTTAAAGACCGTTAATTTTTAAGATGTCCTCATATTTTCAGTAGCTCAAATTTGTTCAACGTTTCGACGATGATATTTCTCGTCTTTTTCAAGTACTGAAACAATATTTTATATAAACATTTATCAGAACTAGTTACATATTCCTGGGTAAGTATTTGTTCAAAATAACGTTTACCTAGAGCAAATTGTTATACTTGATTTAATGGGACCAATTTAATAATAATAATAATAATAATAATAATAATAATAATATATTTTACAACAAAGTTACAGATAACAAACAAAGTCACCCTTCACAGTTGTTGTCCCCTTTATTTTAGCTAGCAATGTATCATCGTCTCCTATATTATTTCAGTAGTACACATTCCTTTTGCGGCTCTCGCACGCAACCAATCTTTATAAATGAGACCTCTAAACAAAGAGAATTTCACAGAGACGTGACAAATTTCATATAAATTTTAAAAATATGAAAGATTTGTTTAAGAAAGCATCTAAATATCATGCCAAATGCAACCCGCAACACTCAGTCGGATTTTTGTATTTATATCGTTAAATAACACCTAAAACAAGCGTTTTAGCGCCTTAAAAAGTAAAATTTTTGAAACCAAAACCTAAAAAATTCTCCAACTGTACATGAAATAAAACTAATTACTTGATATTCTACGCGATTGAAATACACGGGGGAACCTCTCTGCTCGGTAATAACGTTAAACAACAATAGTTTCTATCGACCGGGTGTTTTGTATTATCAATTACCAGGAGACATATAGAACAAGTGACGAATGATAAGTGAGTCTTGAAGAAAAAGATGTATTACAGGCTTAATATGGAAATGGAAAAATAGGGAAGAGGGTGATATTTAACATGCCAGAGTTCTCGCACGGGTACTCTGGTTATATAAAAATCGGACAACCTACGTATGTTCGTCCATCCGTTATTTGCAGTGCGAACCCCTTTCGATCCACGCTTTGAAGCAAGCGAGGTGTCATGGTCTGTTGATTGGAAGCTGGCCATTTTTCGTATCTTTCTAATCTAATTAAAACTCGAATTATGAAAATACTTTTAAAGTTAAAAAAGTATATACAATTTTTGTGTAATATTTGGAGAAATGTTCGTAATTTCGTAATTTTCTCCTGCTTTCTCGACGTGCGCGAAGTGCCGTCTATTGGGTCCGTGTGAAACAGTAGGAAATGAGTTCATTTCAGGTGGTCCTTGCCATAGGTCACCTCGCCCCGAGTATTTCTACTGCACTCCTCTCCTTACTTGTATCGTCTCTCTCCGCCTCGCCCCGCAATATCTCGCCCCGCCATATCCCGCACCGCTCCTCCCCCGCCTCGCCTCGCCTCGCCACGGCCTGCTCACGCCACGCCCAGACCAATCCTGCCCCAATCCGGCCCGGCCTGGCCCAGCACGGTCGTTCACCGCTACGCCACTTCATGCCTCGCCATACCAAGCCACGCCACACCCAGCCTCACAAGGCCACGCCACGTAGGTCCGTCGATACCATGGGAGGGGACGCCGATATTTATGATTACGTCGAATGAGGAACCGTAGATTTCGGTGAGCTACAGGCACTGTCAACATTAAGCCTATGATGCGTAGTAAGCAGAGAGATCATACATACGGAGAGTTCGATTATTATACAACTGTTCGGAAGTTCAAATCATACTCTTTGAAGGACTTGTTTGTACCGCCGGGACCAGTGATGTTTGCTTTCAGTGTTCCCCAACCCCGCCCCGCTCCAGCCCGGCCCGGCCCAACCCTGCCACGCCGCCACGCCTCACCAAGCCACGCCACGTCACGCCACGCCCAGCCTTACCACGCCCAGCTTCGCCACGCCATGACACGCCAGGCCCCGCCCCGCCCCGCCCCGCCCCGCCCCGCCCCGCCCCGCCCCGCCCCGCCCCGCCCCGCCCCGCCCCAGCGTGGCATATTGAGGCAGCGCTTCCGGGCGCGTGAATCATCGTGCCTTCCGTCGCGGATGGGGCTCGTTGCGCCATCTGTCAGCGCGTGTCCCATTGTGCGGCCCCGCTCGCTCGCCCACCGCCATCGCTCAAACGCCCGCGCCCCGCCCCGCGCTCCTCCCCGCCCCGCCTCGACCCGACCCGCCGCACACAGTTCTCTGCGTCAAACTCGTCCCCGCTGCCTATTTGCTGCGTTGCACTTGCTGCGAGCACTCCAGGCTCATGTCACGCCAAACGCACTCGACAATTCACTCCGATTTTTATCGTCGAGATGGCGTGTTGTACTTGCATTCGATCTACTCCCAGCTATTGGGAATATTTTAACGCTGTCTTCGTGATCGTGTAGTATGTGCGGAAGTACGAGTATATTGCCGAACATCTGTCTCAAGTTACTTATTTTTACTTGCTTGCACACTATGTACATAATAGAGACAAAGTTCTCTAATGCTGCAACGATTTTTCGGCAGAAAAATTAGAATTGTAAGTCTCTGATATCAAAAAAATGGATAATTTTTGTACATACATGGGAATTACTTTCTTTAATACGTCAGAATAACGTTGTGTGGGTTCCAGATGCCGAAAAATTGATATTCGGTAAAACCTCTGAGCGTCTGACCGTTCATCACGAACGGCAACTCCTAAACCGTAAGCAGAATTTTCATCAAAATTGATATTCCAAGATCGCTCTAGCTGATGTCACGGTCCTTACAATTTGAAACGGATATTTTAATTTTGGGAGGTATTTTAGATGAAGTCTTTTCAAAATTTTCTCAAAAATGGCCCCAAATTTTATTTTTAAATTTGGTGCTTGAATAGAGCAAAATACACGTAGAAAGAAGGAATACAATTGATTTTACTGTTAACTCTAAATTTTCAAAAGTTGGAAAGTATTTGAATTTTTGAGATTCCTTCACACAACTATATTATTGAAGCAGAGATTGTATCTTCAAATGAAATTTGATGTTCCCAATTAGTACTTAAACGAACGTTATATACATTTTTTCGAGAATATTAATAGTTACTTGAAAACGGCTCCAAATTGTTCCTTTAAACTAAGGGAAGAGGGAAGGTTTCCTTTTGTATCAGAAGCTCATGTTCAGATTCCATTGCTTGGGGTGTAATATTTCCTGTCAGGTTGGACCAGTGTATATATTGTGATGATCAGATTTGCACAACCAGTGAACAGGTGATCTATTCGCTCTGACGATTAATGACATACTTTAAATACTCTACACACATTGACATCCAGTTTTTCTATATTGTTTGTAGGAATTATTTGTTTGAATGAAGGCGTAAGTCTTTCTATACAGAGTCCCAGCTCTGATCCATCGTCAGCATATTCAAAAGCATGGGGGAAATATACCATCAAGAGAATTGGTCTTCCATACATTCCATACCATAATCTTCCCTTGAATGACGTGACAACAGTCATGCTCTGCTGCTAAGATTTAAGTACGTATAACCTTTGTTACATAACAATATTGCTTTATGAAGAGGGCGACAGTCCAGATCAGGTTATGAAGTACTTTTTGATACATGTTCCCAGTTGCGTAATTTTTCATATCTATTAGACCACGACCACCTGTTTTCCTGGAAAAGTAGAAAGTATAATTGCTGATTTTGAATGATGCATTTTGTATCTACTATGCATAGTGCGTTTCATTCCATTTAGGTTATCAAGATCTTTTTCTGACCAATTGACAATTCCGCAGAAATAAGTCGACATGGATGCTCTAGGAGTTTATAGTTTTTATTCTCGAAAATCAGCTCTGTTGAAATAATTTTTCAAAGACAGATTCTTAAAGTATTTTATAATTGCAGGAAGTATTGCGGAAAGTAGAACATTATCATAATTATAAATCGAATTATCAGGCGGAGTTTGACATACATGTTCCAGCTTTCTGCTGAGTTAAATGTCTATGATAAAACTACGTCAGTCAATTCTATTTATTTTATAATAATAATAAGTATTATTATTATTATTATTATTATTATTATTATTATTATTATTATTATTATTATTATTATTTGCGTATCGTTCATTTCTGACTACGCTACATCTTTCCTTCGGAAAAGGGGGGAACAGCTTAATGTCTGTATCCCTTGGTAAGATAAGGTTGTTAAACATTGTATTATGAATTATGAGGTGATAGGATGATTATGAGAGATGAACCATCCCAGCATTCACCTGCTTGACCGAAGGAAACCACGGAATGTCGGTCAGGATAGCTGGTCGGGTGAACGAACCCGGGCGAAGATTGCGAAGTCAGCGCACTACACACGGAGCCAATTCACTCAGTTTATTATTATTATTATTATTATTATTATTATTATTATTATTATTATTATTATTATTATTATTATTGCATGGCTATGTTATATGTTTATATTGGTATAGGCACTAGTATGGATAATGTGTTCTATAAAAATGACTATATCATAAAAAAGAACGCAAAAATAACTTATGCGAACTTATATAGTAATTATACGTATTATATTATTAAATACACAGTAACTATGGGCATAGAGCAAATCTAAAATAATTTATAAATAAGGTAAAATTATACTGTATTTGTTTTCTTTTGTTATTCTGTAAATATTCATAAAAAGTTTGAAGGTTAACCATTGCCTTAATACTGTTAAATTACATTAATGTACAACACAATATTGTAATTGTTGTTACAAATAGGATTATTACACTTTTAAAATTACATTTTAACATTTATGGTAAAAGAACATGTAAGAACAGTTCTTTTTGTGGAGAATGATATAGAAAAACCTTATACTGACTGTTGTCAATGTTGCTGTAAACTTCTGGTCTGTCAATGTTACGAATTTTAAAAAAGAATGAAATCCTGTACTATTATGTAATTAAGGGCACCTAATGTTCAGTAATTTTGACTTATCAAGTGTCATGGTTTCTAAATATACACGCAACCTCTTTCTTCCCTTCCTTATGTAACGGTACCTACGACTACCTCCGAAAACCTTCTACAATGGCCCCCACGCTGGGCTGCCAAATATGTAATGGTACACGTTACCTATCCGTTCTGCTTTTCTTTCTCAAAACTAACTTACAAAAACTATGTAACGATCTTTACCTGTGCTCCTTTCATCTATAGTTCTTACCAAAATGTCCACTATTATGCCTGACATTGGGTTGCCAAAAATACATACATCTGAAATTTGCCCGTTGCCTAGCTGCTTTTCTGATATTTATTCATACAGATATAAATACTGGGCGTGAGGCTGTGGCGGACCTATACAGGATCCTGACGTAGTATTGGGGCACGTGGGCGTAGGTCCTCATCTAACTACACATACTTATAAGACCAATTGCATTGGTTTAATGTCGAACCAACAACGTTCGACATCGTTTATTTTATCTGTTGTTTTTTTTTTTTTTGTTCTCCTTCCTCTGCTAGAGGCATAACAAATAACAAACAACACAAAATCGAAAACAATACACAATACACTAAATACACAATAAACAATACCCTAGAAACACGAAATTCTCATTCACACTGAAGATTTACACTATAAGATTAAAACCAAATCATTCATACTTGAATGCGCATTCTATTTTTTTGTTTTCACTAAAATCTATTTCTATTTGACAAAACTTGGTCTTGTACATTAGAAGCTATGAGTCTATTCTTTCTTCTTATCAATGCGCATTACCAATTTAAATAAAGTTAGTGCACTTTCCTTTCGTTGAGTTCAGCGACCTGCACCGCGCCGTTCTCATGCATCACCCTCGCCAAATATACGCAGCGTCCTTTCGTTTGTCCATTCGCAGCATCCTTCCATTTTTCACACACGTAATTCGGAAAAATTCATTTTAAATAATTAATGTCTCTTCGTTATAACTGTTTATTACTTACGAAACGAGTTTAATCACACGGCTGATGATGCGACTGTTTATATTCGCGAACAACGTTCTCTTTGGAAATTTTGCAATAATTTTCCGCGTTTCACCTTCTAAACTTTCTCCGCTACAACTAAACGTTATAAAATTAACTTTGCTCGCGTGATTAGCACAACTTTCTAACAAAATTTTTAATTTCCGCGGAGCGTTTCAACATACGTCCTCCCTCAAGCGATATTCCCCGCGTTCTTTTTTCTCATTGTTGTCCCGAGACTTCCTCTTTTTTTTTCTCGAACATTTCACGATCACTTCCGGGTCTTCTATATAATATTATATATTTTTAAGTTAATCTTCTTCTTTCTGGGTCGTCTCTCTTTATTATTCTCATGCATTTTCAAATTGAATGCTAGTACCGTTTTCTATTTGGTTTTCTACCATCTAAAATTTCCAAAGTTCTTTTAATCTGAAGACGGTCGATCCCCTTCCACCGCTCTGACGTCATACGACTCGTTTGGAATTTCCCACTTATACAATTTACATTTTCTTTTATGCCGTAGCCCCCGAAATTTCTCCGCGTTGTGAGTAGTGCCATAATTTTCCCCATAATTTCTTCTATTAATGCCAAAAGTTTCGTTTGAATCGCTTCACGCGTTTACTTAATTTTTTGAAAAAACCAACTTTTTACATTAGATCTTAAGCTACAACAATGGCTATCGTGTCTAGTTGTGTGCTTAAAATGTACTTCACTAAATTGTTTATATCTTTGGAACGCGTGAACCGATTTCTTTCAAATAACTTCCAAAATGTTTCACTCGACAAACGCTACTGAACTATATTGTCCCCATTATGATTTTGTCGCGTCTTCTTAGACTTCCAAAAAATTATAGCTACGCGACACCGCTTTCATTTGTCCCCGCCTTTGATGTTAATACCACTTATTACATGTTTATCTTTATTCTTTGCCCTGTCTTCATTCCTGGGGATCCTGGATTGTTACACTTATAATTACCAATAAAATTACTTTTATAATACTTGAAACCTTGTTTTCTTAATACGGGATGTGATACACCATTCCAACGAATGTATATATCGCGAGTTCGCGAAATCAATCCCATACAGGAAATCGAGAATAATATTATTATTACTTCAGGAAGATGTATATATTTTAATTATTCCCTACTATTCAGATTGTTGCTATCTAATAATAATAATAATAATAATAATAATAATAATAATAATAATAATAATAATAATAATAACTACATGAAATTTCTGTTATAAAACCGTATAAAATTACCGGCTTGGTTTATTCCGTATTCATTGACAAAATATTCAGCAAATTCTACCTCGCTTGTGACGACATCAAAACATGAACATTCATAACAAAAAAACATAAAACACCCATTGAAAAAATGATCTACAATCTAATATTTACAATGCATATTTTCTTCCAACATTCACACCATTAATTATTAGGAACATTCACACGAGTGCACTTTACGAGTTTGAATAATTTAAAAACAAATGAATGGCCATGTCTTTTCCCTAAGGTTCCCAAAACCAACAATCTTGGCCTTGATAGATTTTGATGATAGAAAAACAAAATAAAATGTTTTTAAACTTTCCTTTTTGCTGCACGACGTTTGGTTGCCACTGCTGTCCATATCACGTTAAAAAAATAATGACATCTTCAAAATTAACTTCATGAAATTTCGAAACTTGGAAACCAACACGCGATGCGTCCACTACGGCAACTCGAGAACGTCTCATGTAATCGTCCGTTCAATCACAATCACACGATGCGTTCCCCACAGAATCTCTGTCACATCTCCTCTTTTTTTGATTCTACCATACCACGTAGTTTAAAACAAAAGACAACACCTCTCTAACAATGCTACTGTTTCTTTACATCTTTTTTAAATTTATTGTCTTTAATAGCCTTTGAACGTTACCATCAACTCCTAAATGTAATTCAAAATCCCTTTTCCAATCACTTGTTTTCTTATTTTAACATTTATCAGTAATCGTTCGTCATGTTCGTGAGAACATTCGACTGTTTCATTCCTAATATGGAAAACTAATTTAGTATCACGGAAATACTTTTATTTATTTATTTATTTATTTATTTATTTATTTATTTATTTATTTATTTATTTATTTATTTATTTATTGCTGTACAAATACAAATAATGTAAAATAACATTATTTCGAAGAGGACAAAGTCCTGTACGCAAACCTACATGTATTGGTGATCTAAAAATTATTTTTCAATATTAGGAAAATAAAATAAAAAAGTATTATTATATTTTTAATTTTAAGAATAATAATTTTATGTCTATTAAATGAAAATAACATTTGCCATGATTGGTCACTGTATAGGTTGATAAAATGACCTTACAATTTCTTCATCTAGTTGGATAATCCAACTTCTGAGTTGCTTTATATACTTTGGTTTGGTCATATCACAGCTCTTCAGTTCAGTATTCAATGAATTGAATACTTTATGGCTTATGTAGTAATGACTTCTAATTTGCTTATTAATTATATCTGGAATGACGTTTGTGTTCCTCTTTGTTGAGACTAGCTTGGTGTACTCATCATGTAAGAACTTTAAGTTGTGGAGTAAAGCTTTTTCGAAATAAAAATTATTACACTAATTATATTTTTCCCTTAAATATGTATGATGAGTCAAACAAATTTCTCTTATAAATAATTTTAATAACCTTTTCCTGAATATCAAGGAGTGGTCTCATAGTATTATAATAGGCGCCACTCCACGCAATTATGCCATAGGTCACTATAGACCAGAATAACGTACAGTGTATTATAATCAGTTGTTCAGCACTTAACATTAATCTTAATTTATAGAAAATAAAAATTAAGTATCTCACTTTTTTAACTACATGCTCAACTTGGAATTTCTATTTCAGATTGCTGTCTATATTTCAAGGTAGTACCTAGCAACCGGAACTCTAGTGTTACTCGGGCTATTACAATTGTCATTATTACATGTACTATGATGTAGTCTAATATAATTTTCAGATACGCTGTTTTCATAGCTACCAAAGTAAACAAAAACAGTCTTCACTATGATTAAAGTTAGATAATTTTCACTAAGTCATTGAGCTATCAATTTCATTTTCTGTTCCGCATATTTCAAAACGTCATAACACGTTTTGCCTTTCACTATTAATGCCGAATCATCCGGAAATGATATCAACTCGCCAGAGAACAAAATATTAAATATATCAATAATATACAATAAAAATAATATAGGGCCTAATATTGTTCCTTGTGGAACACCACAAGTTACATTAAGTTCATCACTAACTACATCATTTATTTTAATCATTTGCTTTCTACCAGAGAGATAACTTTTAATGTATTTTAGTTTTTTCCTCTAAAACCTGGTTTGAACAGCTTTTTTAACAATATCTCGTGATTGTATAAAAGGCTTTTGCCAAGTCGAGAAACACTGTCAAGCATAGAAGATTTTTGTCTATTTAATTACATCCTCTGTACTATTTCCTTCCTGGAATCTAAATTGCAACGAATGTATGACGTTATGTTTAGCAATGTAAGCAAAAGGTTTTGAAATAGAATTAGCTATACATTTAAAACACTAACAGAGATTTGATCTATTCCAGTCGATTTTTTACAGTTCATATGATCAATTATATTGAGTATTTCTGTTTCATTTGTCTTTAATAAAAACAGAGGGGGTATAATTTACAAGAACGTTTTTATGAATCACATTTTTGTCAAATTTGTCCACCATTTTGGGTCCGATTTTTACAAAAAAAAGTTGTTCAAGTGATTATCAATTGATAATTCATTTATGACACATTACATAACTGCGACGAGTCGTTATTTATAAATATGTTCTGTTTTTATTTATTAATATTCTCACAGTCTATTTTGGGCACAGTTCTTTATAATATCAATCAGTTAAAGAAAACATCTTCCACTCATGCACTTTCACATGATTTCGTTCTTATTAACATACGAAATTAAAGTGTTTTTTAGTCCTAATCAATATTCTGTATTTATTTTGGACGCGTCTGATTGGACCGTCACACAAGACCCACAACAAATTTGATGAAAATAAATATTATATTATTATTATTGTTATTATTATTATTATTATTATTATTATTATTATTATTATTTTGTCACTCTTGTCTTTTTACCACAGTCTTTTGCCTCTTCTTCCCCCTTTGTTCTGATAGCCTCTTTGTGTTCACCCTACCCTTTTCCACCCCACCGCGTGTTCCTCGGCCTCTGCCTATCTCACTCAGCGCTCGCCCTATCACGCGCTATCCGCGCCCGCCCGCCATAAAGCGACAGCTCGCGGTTTTTACGGCGCGCGCAAATCAGCGGGATCCATAGGAGCGCAGTGGCGCTGCCGCCGCCGCGCCGGAGTTTAGGATTTAAATTTTACTGTCCCCTCCGCGCTATGGCCGTGATTTTCGCCGCATTCCAATAAACCGCAAAAACTGACCATTATGGTTTTATGGAGCCTGTCCGTCATGCGCTAACGGAGATTAATAAATACGTTTCGATGAAATTGTAAACAGTGCCGTCCGGCGGAAAAATTAATTAATGAACCAACGAACAGATTTTTTAATGATTTTGGCAAGACAATTACTAGTTAGCTATAGTATAGGTTAGCTTCATATATAATAGGTTTTGAGGAGTGAATAATTTTCCCTTGACACAAAATCCTTTCAGAATGACCGGGACGCTCCATTCAGTTATCGCACGAAAGAACACGAGGAAATGTGATCGCGTAAGCCGCGCTTCCTAAGTTCAAATGACAACGTCTCCGAATGTAGAAAGGAACGCGAAATAGAAAACGACGTGCGATTCCATTCTGCGGGCACCAAAGATCGAGATGAAGCCGTCCTGAAAGGCACTTCACTGGGGCTTGCTTCAATGCGCGACACGGACCATAAGCTCCTAAGCCGGGGCCAAAATAGCGGATGGCCCTCCAACGCCTGGACGGGCCCCCGCCGCCGCCCCGCCACAGCTGCTCCGCCGCCGCTGCCGCCGCCACCGTTGCCCTGCCGCCACCCCGCCGCTACCCCGCCGCCGTCACCGACGCCCCGCCGCCGCCCCACCGTCGCCCCACCGTCGCCCCACCGTCGCCCCGCGGCCGCCGTTCCGACGCCGCCGCCCCGCCACCGCCCCGCCGCTGCTGCCCCGCCGCCGCCACTCCGACGCCGCCGTCACCCCGCCGCCGCCGCCCCGACGCCACCGCCCCGCCGCCGTCGCCCCCGCCCCGCCGCTGCCGTCCCGTCGCCGCCGTCCCACCGTCGCCGCCGCCGCCGCCCCGCCGCCGCCACCCCGACGTCACCACCCCGCCGCCGTCGCCCCCGCCCCGCTGCTGCCGTCCCGCCGCCGCCGTCCCACCGTCGCCGCTCCGCCGCCGCCGCCCCGCCATCCCATCGCCCCGCCGCCACCGTCCCTCCGCCGCCGCCACAGCCACCGTTGCCCCGCCGCCATCCCGTCCCCAACGCGCCGCTATCCCGCCGCTACTCCGCCGCCGTCGCCACCGGGAGGAACTGCCCTTTGGCCCGGAGAATGGCGAACGAGTTGGCGGGGAGGGCGGGGGTGGACGGAAGGTGGAGAGAGCGCTCCGCGCCTCGCGTTCGGAAGCAACCTCCGGCCCCGTCGCGTGCTGCGGTCCATTCAGGAGCGCCACCCCCGCCAACCCTGCCACGCCCCTTTCGATCCCCTCCGCTCTCGGCGCGGGCGTTGATGGCCCTCCACATCGTTGCCTCCATTTGACCCGTCTTTCCCCCTCAGACTCCATCGTTACACCCCCCCCCACTATTTCGTACAAGTTCGATCCTCCCTTATTTCACATCTTTTATATATTCCCGATTTATTTGTTTCACGTTCGTTACGTTGTCCACCATCAGTTATCGTTTCTTTCATTCTTTATTCCTTAAATCAAACGAAGTCATGCAATATACGATCCATTACTATATCTCATGACATGTGTTTCAGTCCTATGCCTCGTAGTGTTGACCACGTAGTCATCTAAATCTATTGTGAATATGTTTTAGATAGTGTGATATCTGTGATGATATCTGCATCATTTTGTTTGTGTTTGTAAAACCAATGTGTGATCTTTCTTCCCATAAGACGGTATCTCGATTAATTTTCTACCATTCTACAATTTTGATGTTTCATTCAGTTATCCTTGTTAATCCGTAATAAGACGCTATTTTATTTCACTTTTTCCGTCAATGTTGTAATAAAACCAGCGTTCTTGTCTGTTATTTCTTAACATTGACTGTTACCTAACTTTCTGTAGCATTTTACATCTGTGTGTTGTTTTACACTACACATTCTTCTGCACGTAATTGTCTCTTTTCCTTTCCCTTCCATATTTCATCATATTCGATCGGTTGAAAAAACTGTAGTGTTCATACTATTTTTTACACTCTTGCGTTCCAATTTCAATCCTCACTTCCTTTCTCCCTTTCTACATCTGTTTCTCCATTCCTCTCATTCGGGCTCCGTAACCATCGCTACCCCCTCGCCCTGTGCCTCACTCATTCTGCCCCCTCCCTCCAGGCCCATGGCCCTCCTCCACCCCAGCGTCCAGCCTGGAGCGTGCTAGCGCGCCATTTCGCTTTGTGAACGCGCTCGCAAACTTGCTCGCGAGCCCCAGCTTTATAGCACAGCAAAATGGAACACAAGGGAACAACGGACGAGCCCGTCCCGAACGTCTATGTTCGAATGGCGTGGCATGGCCGGGGACAATGAGCTACAAAACACGGCAAACAGGTCGGCTCGCGCGCGCGGGCGGCGAGGGCGGAGAGGGTGGCGAGGGCGTGGGCGAGGGCGTGGGCGAGGTCGTGGGGGAGGGCGTGAGCGTGGGCATGGGGGAGGGCGTGGGGGAAGGCGAGGGCGTGGGCGAGGGCGTAAGCGATAGCGGGGGTGGGAGCGAGGACGGGGGCGAGGATGGGGGCGAGAGCGTGGGTGGGGCGGGGGCGAGGGCGTGAGCATGGGCATTGGCAGGGCGAGGGGAGCGAGGGCGAAGGCAGTGACGAGGACGTTGACGAGGGCGGGGGCGAGGAAATTGGCGAGGGCGCGGTCGAGGATATTGGCGGGAGCGAGGGCAAAGGCGGGGACGAAGCGAGGACGGGGACGAGGGCATGGGCTGGGGCGAGGGCGGGGCGAGGACATGGGTGAGGGTGAGGGCGAGGTCGACGGCCAAGGTGTGGGCGTAGTCGAGAGTGATGGGGGCGAGGGCGAAGGCGGGGACGAGGACGTGGGTGAGGGCGAGGGCGGAGGCGAAAACATTGGCGAGGGCGGAGGCGAGGACGAAGGCGGGGACGAGGACGTAGGCGAGGGCGTGGGCTAGGGGGAAGTGGGGACGACGTGGGCGGGGCCGGGGTGGCTGCGAGGGCAGTAGCGAGGGCGTGGGCGAGGGCAGGGGCGAGGGCGAGGCGAGGGCATGGGTGAGGGTGAGGGTGAGGGCGACGGCGACGGTGAAGGTATGGGGGTTGTCGAAAGTGATGGGGGCGAGGGCGAGGGCGGGGGCGGGGACGAGGACGTGGGCGAGGGCGTGGGCTAGGGGGAAAGTGGAGACGACGTGGGCGGGACCGGGGCGGCTGCGGGGGCAGTAGCGAAGGCGTGGGCGAGGGTGGGGGTGAGGGCAAAGTTGTGGCGAGGGCGTCAGGGGCGAAGGGGTCGGCGGTTGCGGTTAGCGTGTCGGCCGCCGCCACTCCGGGCTCCCGAGAGAGGGCGGCCGCTGCCAGCCTCGCCCCGCCCCCGCGCGGACGAGTGTCGTTAGCGGCGATGGCCGCGGCCGCGCGCTGCGCCCAAGTGGAGACGAGGCCGCGAACGGCGCGACGCAGGCGAGGCCCACGGCCGCTGCCAGCTCATACCTGCCAGCTCTTTTCATTGTTCTCTTCGCCCTCGCAATCATTACCATATTTCATATAACTCTTCTCCCCTCCCTCTCTCGCTCTCTTTCTCGCGCTCTCTCGCGCTCTCTCGTCCTCTCTCGCGCTCTCTCGCTCTCTTTCTCTCTCTCGCTCTCTCTCGTGCTCTCGTTGCCCCTTCATCTGCCTTCTCAGTTTCCTCCCCTGATTTTATTCGTCGTTCTTTCCTATCAGTTCTCTCTTCTGTTCTGTTGCAGTCTGATCATCTTCGAGAAAAAAGAATGTGATTACTTCCTGTAGCCCTCCAGCAAACGGAAGTACCAATTTTTAGTGTCTATTCTCTTAAATGCTGTTATCATATCAAAAACTAAATTGGCTAAATTTACTTTTTTGTCACTTTCTCTGAATGAGCTTTCATCAATAAAATGTAAACTGGTCAATGATCTCACATCCATGTACAGCAATTACTAAATTGAAGAGACAAGAATCTCCAAGAACATAAAATATTCATAATCCAACACTTAACAATTTAAGAATATCCTCTAACAAACTGAAGGGCCGAATATAGTTGCAAATGACATTTCTGTGTTATCTTGGCATGACGACCAAGTTGCTACTGTTCCGAAAATACTTCATAAAAGTTATAAGATAATGAGTGTACAGGCGTTACAAAATATTTCGTGAACGGATATACGCGTCATCAAGCGTCAAAACGTAAGGTGATTAACGTGATTGGTTACGGAAAAGCAGTAGAATCTTATCCAGAAATTGAAAATTCATGACCATAGTACAGACCGCCAGGAGAGTCTCCCCGCTCTGAATCAGGGTCTCCTATTAAAAAATTGCACTTACGTTAGTAGCAACCAGATCTCTAGGAAACAAGTGAAAAAGACCACACAGCATCTATTATAATTGTGGTGAGTTCGCAATTTACGTTTTCAAGTTGAAGGTCTTACTACCAACATTATTTCTGTTGCAAGAACTCTTACCAGCAAGGTACCACTCCGGAGGGACTTTCCTGGCGGGCTTTATAAACTACATTGTGAAAGTGACCAATCACAGAACGTCGATTTCAAGTAACGAATAACAGAAATTCTTAGGAGCGAGTAGCGCCAATCAGGAGAAAATGCGCTAATCGACTGACGATGTGAAACGACTTTTGAACCTATTTGCGTAGTGACACATGAATAGCACGAGGTCACGAGAGGTGACAGTCAATTGCAGTAGTGACAGTAATTGCAACATACGTTGCTAGTATATTTTGATGCTTTCGTCCGGTTAGATATAAGGAGGGTAACATCACTATATTGAGATACGGAACAATCTTGGTCCTGACACCGGTACGAGTAATTCATATTTCTCACAGTCAGACTAAACAAACAGTTACACAAGCAACACGTTTAAATAGAATAATTGACGTTTGCCAAATCATTGTGCCAACCAGTATCCTGGAATGTTTTGTAATGACAGTTTTAGTTATCTTCGCTAACACGTATCGGACACTTTACATTCTTTTTGAGTTCTTAGTAGATTTGCTAATTGATGCTATGGGTTTCATAATTCGCACAATTTGGGCTACGTATTATTTTAGCTTAATTGTTCATATCCGTTCTGGGAATCAATGAGAAAGAAACAGTCCCCACTGTGCCTTCTAACTATACTAAAAAGACTCTTGGTTCACATTTCTACAAATGATACATCCAGCTACGATGTAATACAATAGAAGAGGAAACTGAATAGGGTGGCAAGAGTTCCAAAATGATTCACCACAAAAGGTCACCCACAAGTCAAACAGTCGTGGACTGCAATTCTAAAACAACACTTCAATAAACGAAAAGGTGAATAGAGCTCTGAGTTTCAGAGAAATATAGCAAGCGTTCAATTGGGTATTATATTATTTTCTTCGTGAAGTAAATGTTTATGGAAAACTAAGAGAGGGCAGTAATTAGAAGCAATTGAATTATAAATGGAAAAACAGAAAAAAATATACATTACTAGTGCAGTTTATTTATTGCGTTGCTATCAATCACGGAGGCTTATTCCTTTATATTCTAATTCTTAAAACCAGGAGCGGGGGCTCTGTGCATCAACTAAGGCCACTGCAGCGCCTCTGACCGATAAGTCCTAGGTTCGAGTAATAACGGCGGCATGATTTTCGACACTAGCTTTCCAGCTAGGTCGGATTCAGTCGCTGTCTGGAGGAGAATTCTTGCGGCCGGCTGCCCTGATCGGTAGTTTTTCGTGGTTTCTCCGATCAACACCAGGCGAATGCGAGAGCAGTACCCTACCAAACGGGCCACGGACCGCCTGCGATCTTTCCTTCCTCTTCCTTGTCCTATTCTTATCCCTTACACACACACCTACACTAACATGCACTACACTACCACACATGCCGGGACACCGGTCGGAACCTTAGAACTTGTGCCACGCCGAAGGGATATGGTTGGGGAAAACCCCGTTAGCCGACGGTCGATCGGCGCCGGAACTGGCCATCTAGCGCGGGAAGACCACCGCCACCTACCGAGTAAAAACACGCACTACACTTACGAGACTAATGACCATAGAAGTTGGCGTGCCCACAATCACTAATAATCTATCAATCAATCATTCGTAAAACACATACCGAAGACGAAGTGGAGCCAAAAGCGGGATACCTGACGATCGCATCGATGTGCGCATGAGTGGCGCGTCGTATTGAAGCCGGTGATGTGGCAGTCGGGTGGGGCACGCGGGCGCCTGTGCCCTTTCGGAATGACCCAAAGCCAGACAGCCAGACAGCCAGCCAGCCCGGCCGCCCTCCCACCCTCTTCGTGGAACAACCCGCTGCTTCACTGGATCGCCTTACAATCTTGTTCACCATGACTCCTACGACTCCGAATTTTTGTTTTTAATTTTTTTTTTTTCTACGTGCGATCAGATTTCAAAATCGTGACATTGGCAAGACGGTGCAGTCCTTACACAATATATAGTTATTTATGTATCAAGGTCAATAAATGAATGATTTTGGATGTGTTTACCAACCAAGGCGGAGCTGAGGTTGGTAATATAACCACAATCACTCAATTTCGGCAGAGGTGCATACAACTATTTTTCATGTACTCACCTCCCAATTTAAGGTTTTAACTTTTAGGGAGATATCATTTATACCATACTATTTCGTCGTATAAATGCAGATGTTCTTCTACATTATCGCCTCTAAAGTTGTCAGTACTGTTAAAATTGTTAAATTTTAAAATGTTGGCTGATTTTGGCGATTTGTTTCGTAAGAATGGTGTGCGATATTCCATAGATTATAATTGAGGAAGTTGAAGCTGTTTCTTAGAGTTTACGACCACAAAAATCAAAGGATTCATACGAAAGACAGTATAAATTCTTTTTAAAATGAAAGTTAGAGAATCATGTAACCGTGGTAAATGAAACAAATATGCTGGCTTATCTCTATGAAAAGGTTAAAGTTGAGATTGCTTCAATTTCTGTTGAAACGTCGAGCACGAGTGATCAATGCCCGGAAGACGTAACAGTTCCAGGTATAATATTTCACAATATATCAAATTGTTTTAATATAAATATTAACAATAAATAAATTAAAATATTCTGTTTTCAAAAAATAATAAATATTATTTGGCAATGTGTCAATAGTCATTTGTACATTGCCTTGTTTACTTGACGTTTCGATGGTAATCGTTCTCTAAAATTCATTCTTGTCCTAGGCCGCCAAAGCTTACCTTTGTGGCGTATAAATATTCTGCCAAATACGGATTTTGAAGTTAGGATATGAAAAAATACTTTTCATTATATATTTTTATATTATTGTACTAAATTACACATTTCACCGATTTTTCTTCCATATTACATACTTTGCAAGTCTTCATTATTCTACCAATTTTCTTGTAACTTATTTCATAAAAAATATTTAATGGATTTCGAAAAAAGGAGTTTTTTTTAAATTGGTCTATTTTTCTTGCACAAATTCAGAATTGCGTGCTGACAATTCGAGATATCCCACGTGAACACGCGGTTGGATGAACGCGGGCTGTCTGGTTTAACCTCCTCCTGCACTGTTTATATGTTGAGACGTCAGCATGCTAAGAATTTACCTTCAGATTGTTAAGTATTATTGTGTTTCTCGATCTTAAACCCAATTGCCAACAAATATTGATTGTTGCAGGCGTGTAGCACTACAATACAATGCTACAGGAATTGTGTGCGAGTCAATGAGCATCGAGTTCGAACGTTTGTATAATGGTTATCGTTGCTCTAAAATATTTAAAATGGATTAAAAAATTAATTCAATTTGCCCAACAATATTTATTTTTAAAATTAGTTTTATAATGTTTTTAGCGTAATTTCAAATTTTGTACATTTATTTTGTTTGTAAATAATAAAATAAGAGCACATTTTGATATAATATCCCTTTTTACATATTCATTACATTTTGTTAATATTCATTACATATTTATGTGCATGTTTTCCGTTTCATACTACACACTTCTGGTCTCTACTCATTTTCATCTATCCCAGATTTGAGCAACAAGTCGATCGCGATTGATGAGTCGATCGTCGCATATTGTTATGTCGATCTCTTTTCTAATTCGTTTTTACTATTGGTACGCATTATTATCAGAACTTTTATAAAAGACTAGCTGACCCGGCGAACTCTGTTCCGCCGTAACAGCCGGTCCCATCTTTTTCTCGCGTCGCACTCACTGTGAGAAACTGTACTATCTTTGTTGCACTGCGTACGTGTAAAAACGTGCGTTCTCACACAGGAACGCTGTCGAACGGGATAAACAGTATTCTATGTCCGTCTCCTGGCTCTAAGCTTCCTGCTCACCAAATCGGTACAGCCGTTCTTGAGTTTTAAATAGTGTAACTAACACGACTATATATAGACATAACGGCAAACGAAAGGCAGCTATCATTATCGCTTTATGTTATCAGTGCGGCGTTATAACAATGGGTTACAACAGGCAACAATGACCGCTAACATGCGAAATCACGCGAAAACGTGCAAAAACGTGCGTTCTCACTCAGGAACGCTGTCGAACGGGATAAACAGTATCCTATGTCCGTCTCCTGGCTCTAAGCTTCCTGCTCACCAAATCGGTACAGCCGTTCTTGAGTTATACATAGTGTAACTAACACTTTCTTTTTATATATATAGATATCATCTGGAAGATGCCCAAGAAGATTCCCTGCTCAATCACATTACATTTCCCGCTCCCTTCCCCCTATGCACCTTTCCTCAATCGAACTGTCATCCCTTTCTCTGACCCATTACGTGTCCCCAGATGCCCCTGACCTGAATCCGTCCTTTACTAATACCGTCATGACCCGAAACCGCTTTCACCTGACATCCCTTTCTGGTAACAACAGTCCCTCCCGGCACCGCATTTTTCGTTGATTCCTGTCTTCCCATCCTTACTACATTCATATAATTCCCAATTTTTCTCATTTTCGTACTTGATGACTCTTACCTTTCAATTCCATCGCTTTCAAATAACATGTTCATCTAACATTATCACTAAGCATTACGCATTATTTCACTCATTCCCATTTCTCTCCAGATCGGACCAACAGTTATATTTTTAAGCAAATGGCATTTTTCAAAAGAACCTTTCAAAGCTCGACAAAAATGTTCAACAAGAAAGTTAAATATAAACATTTTTTAACATCAACCCCAAAATTTGTGTACATAACAACAGAAATTTCCTGTCAGTTGATGTAGTTTTTTGTTGTGAAAACAAAATTAAACTTTTAAATTGCGAAGTTAATAGTTTCAACAATATTTTTACAACTCGTGTTCAATATTTCAATATCATAATTTTTCCTGCTTAGAACACCGTAAGATATTAATCCGACCCTGCCTTCGTCACTGCTAGTCTGCCGGAGCAGCCGTCTCTTCCGTTGTCCATCAGCCCCGCCGCATTCCCCGCCTCCCAGCGCGCCCAGCTGCGACAATCATTGGCGTCGCGGCCAATAGCTCCGCCGCGGCCGCCCGTCCATTCCGCTGTCGCCAGCGCCGACGCGCCGACAATGCCGGCCGCAGCACGCGGGTGCCACGCGCCGCGCCGCCGGGGCGAGGGATGGCAAATTTTACCAAAACATCGATACATCGCTAAAGGGTTTTCGATGTCGATTAAAACATCGATGTTTTAATTATAGACTAATAAACATACTATTTTCTTATCCATTTTTTATTACAGTTAGTAAAATGGATGGGTTTTTTCGTTTGGTTACCAGCATGTTAGTATTGTGTTAATAAAAATTATTATCGAATGTAAAGAATAAAATATATACATATTGTGACATACTGATATGTCACATGA
This sequence comes from Teleogryllus occipitalis, assembly GCA_011170035.1. Lineage (NCBI taxonomy): Eukaryota > Metazoa > Arthropoda > Insecta > Orthoptera > Gryllidae > Teleogryllus > Teleogryllus occipitalis. The sequence goes on from BLKR01007994.1 coordinate 26,912, forward strand.
AAATAAATCCAACATTTATTATATATTATAAATAATATATAATATATATATATATATAAGACTAAAGTGGTGGAAATATGCATAAGAAGCTTAGACGATCGAAAGGTCAGCTACACCAAAATATAACGAACGCATGGATTGGCTGGGTGAGAGAAGGACGGTCAAATGTTATGAAAAAAAAGAAGGTAGTTTAATACGAAGCTTCGCGGATGAATCAAGCAGGAAGATTTCATTCTGACCGGCATCGCGTGTCTGAACTGATCGTAGGTTCGTGAGAGGGAGCGAGTGGAGTGCAGATAGTCAGAGTCGGGTTTTTAGATCGTGAAAGTTTAAGGACAGTAAATGATATTGCAGATATTGCATGTGGAAGTAATATTGATGCATAAATTGGAACTTTGTCGGGAGTGGTAATCGAGTTATAGATTTCGGGACTATGTCATAGGACGTAATCGGGACTGATAATTTTGATAGTTTGACACCATCTTGGATAGGAGCAGAAGAGGATTTCTTGGGACTTTGGACTACGGCAAGCTCGCAAGATATTTCTACTGAGAAGTCTACGAGGGACATCAATGAAGAATAGATAAGTTAACCGCGGTATAAAACTGTAAAATTCAAAGATAACTTGATCAAAGGCCTAACATCAAAATCATTTATTAAATTCACTATATTGTTTGCAAAAAGGTAACAATAAACTTTGTTAAATTTTGTTCTTTAGAAAAGAAAGTGATCTTTCATTTAGTCAATCCAAACAGTAATGAACTAGGAATTAGAATCATTCTGTTTCAGATTCCCAGCAGCGCTGTATAGTCTGCGGATCCTATAATCCATTGTAAAGGTAATAAGGATTATAATATATCGTGACCCATTGACCCAGCAAGCCGGACGCTAAGATCTTTGCGAGAAATTAAAGTAGAGAGAAAAATTTGTATATCTCAATATA